>JARSSU010011429.1:0-14751 GCA_029619165.1 Eurosta solidaginis
ATTTCCACTCTTAAATATAGGTGAAACCGTTGTCAATTTCCAGTCATCCACAAAAAGACCAGCGGCCAGAGAATTGTTGAAAATGATTGTGAGTGGCATTGCCAAACACAGACAGCTTTTTAGCAAAATGACCGAGAGGCCGTCAGAGTCAGTCTTAGTTGACGGCTTAAGTTTCTTTATGCCGTTTATAACATCCGAAACGTATACACGCAGAGACCCGAAGTTAAGAGAAAAATCCTTCGTGGAAGGAAAACTTGAATCAGAGAGCAAATCGGATTCAAAGTTGGAGCAAAAAAAATCAGCAAATAAATTAGCGGAATCTACAGCACTATTAGCAAATGTGCTATCGTAGAATACATTATTTGGAACTGTCGAAGAAGCCTTTTTAGATTTTATGAAGCCCCAAAAAGCCTTCGAGTTAGAAACTATATTTTTCTCAAAACTTAAAATGTAGTTTCTATACAGAAACTTATTCAAACAGTTGAACTCCTTCAAATAGTATTGAAATTTAGAGTGGTGTACTGCATTCCCAGTTTTTTTGTACAGCTTCCCAAATTTGTTTTTTAGATTCCTCAAATGCATTAACCGCTTGGAATGCCAGGGTGTCTTGTATGGTTTTATTTTTAAAATAGGAACATGCTGCAAGCACAACTCATAAACCTTATTTTTAAAAGATGAATAACAAGATGTAACATCTTTGCCACAGAAAGCATCGCACCAATCAATGCTTGACAAAATTTCATTTAAGGTAGATAGGTCACAAGCGCTATAGTTAAATTTTATACCAGCCTCAGGAGCAACGTCGGCAAATTCATAAAATTCCAACTCCAGAGAAAGAGGAACGTGATGTTTATCGGCTTGCGAGATTGGTGTGATGCATTCCGACAAAGTGTAATGAATATTATTAGAAATGAATACTAAATCTAGAATTCTATTTAAACCGTTATAGAAATGATTAATTTGAACTAATTCAGTACTTAAAATATTATCTATAAGGTGAATTTCGGCTGAAGAGTTGACATTAGTGGCCATAAGTGCACCCGTGTTATCAATTCGGGACCAATTCAAATGGCATAAATTAAAATCCCCGAGGACACAAAGATGGTTGTCACCAACAATATTTGATGCTAATGAAACAACATTGTCAGCATGTGCAAAGTATAAACCATCTGCACTATTCGGTGGAATATACGAGGCGCATACATACAATATATCAGACGAACCATGCACACGTACGCAAAGCTGGTCAATGATTGTGTCCGAGTTGGTAAGTGTTACCAATGCGGCGCGGAATTTCCTCCGAACAGCAATAAGAACGCCACCACCTCGGAGGCAACCAGTTTTAACAGGATCACGGTCTTTACGAAAAACGTCATAAAGATTAGGATCAAAAATTTCGCTATCAAAGAAGTTATCATTCAGCCAAGATTCAACAAACACAAATATATCATAATCTAGGTCAGAGCTATACCTGTATACAGCCGAACATTTGGTCCGAAGGCCAGACATATTTTGAAAATATATTTTTAAACATTTTTTAGCCGAATTTGATACAGCTACATTATGAGGAGGCCTCCTGGTTCGCACGAAAGGAACGAAAAGGTCGTACTGTGACATTAGCTGGCCAGAGTTCTGATTTTAAAACAGTGTCAGAAACTGCAACAGGAACGCCAAGCTTGAAATTAACCCATTTAAGGGTTTTTGGCTCAACGCCTTTTTTGACCAATTTGTAGCAAGTTAGTTGACTTTTATCAAGAGCAGCATGTAGGGCAACGTAATCTATGATGTTTTCTTCGGTTACGGTGTGCAAAAATGATGATAAATGAAACCATTCAATTCGCCTCACGGCGTCACGTCGCACAACATCCAAATCTGAATTTAAGCTTGTACCAACAACAATTTTTTGCATTTCTTTATTTTGCGTGATCGCCTTATTTGACTGAGTGTTCTTCTTCTTATTTTTGTTTCTGCGTTTGTCCACAGTGATCCACTCAGAATTTCCTTCTGACGTAGATGCTTCCACTGGGATGACGTCAGCAGTATCATTATTATTGCTATTATTATTGTCAACATAGCTAATGGTAGCATCAGTTATAGCAGGTTGAGACTGAGCATTCATTATTGAGAGACTCTCATTGCATTTGCTTTGGGTATTGTTCGTAGCATTAACTAAATTATTACTATATTGACTATTATTGTCAGTTTGAGCAGTTACGGAAGCACTCAAACACGAATTATTATTGGTCGGGCCAACAACAACCTCAATGGTAGCATTTGAACGAGCTACACGAGAATCTTTTATCAACGATTTCTCAGCATCAGCATTATCCAACTCATCACAAGAGCAAAAGCGCGAATCCAACAAGGGCAGATTTGATTTAATTAGGGCAAAGTCAGCTCTCAATTCTTTGATGCCATTAGCAACAACACTGCCACTGTCACCAACCAATTTTTTTACAGAGAGCAATTCTGCATGCAAGTCATTGACCTGAGCACGGAGACATTTGCATTCATCGAGTGCCAAATCAAGCAAAGATGAACACTTAGCATTATCAGCTTTTAATTCAGCAAACTCACTCAAAAGTGATTTAAAATCTAACTCGATAGCACCACCACTGCATGTTTTGTCAAATGAGCCATTGTCAGCGATCGAATGAGTATAATTTCCGGACATTGTGTTTATCGAGAAAGGGGGCGAGCGAAGGGAGTTACGACGCGCCCTCTCACAAGTTGCACAATAGAAAGCAATGCTTGATTTACTTAGGTAGTCAAGATCAGTAGGAAGAACATTAACACAGGAAAGATGAAAAAATTCACTGCAGCTAGCACACTGGATCTTAGGTTGATTGCGGTCAACCCTCTGCCCACAACTACAAGGCATTTTAATGATAAAACAAAACGAATGGAGACAAAAGTTTCTCTCTCGCACAGATGATTAAAAAAATCTTTAAAACTTTAATGCGAGCACTTAGCAAACACGTCTGATATAGACTATCGCCAGCTCAACGCACGCTCAGTCCCCGATGCATACCCACTACCGCGGATCCAACACATACTAGACCGGCTAAGAAACGCGAAGTACATAAGTAGCCTGGATCTGAAAAACGGCTACTGGCAGATCCCTATGGAGGAAGGAAGTAAGCAATATACGGCGTTTACTGTACCTGGACGCGGGCTGTTTCAATGGCGCGTGATGCCATTTGGGCTTCATTCAGCACCCGCAACATTTCAACGGGCATTAGATCAAGTAATCGGCCCCGAATTAGAACCGAACGCATTCGCATACCTAGATGACATCATAATTACAAGTTCAACGCTAGAGGAGCATATTAAACATCTAACGGAAGTGTTTAAACGCCTACGAAAAGCAAATTTAAGAATCAACGCCGAAAAGTGCGAATTTTTCAAGAAGCAACTGAAGTATCTGGGACATGTCGTAAGCGAAAAGGGTATACACACGGACCCAGATAAAGTAGCAGCGATTAAGGAATTGCAAGCACCAACAAACGTAAGAGAATTAAGACGATTTTTAGGTATAGCATCTTGGTACCGGCGATTCGTACCAGAGTTTTCAAAAATAGCGCATCCGCTGACAACCATGTTAAAGAAGGGTAACAGATGGAAATGGACCGAAACACAAGAAACAGCATTTCAGACACTGAAGTATTCACTCACCGAAGCACCAGTACTGGCGTGCCCAGATTTTACACGAAGATTCACATTACAAACAGACGCGAGCGATTTTGGACTAGGAGCAGTCCTCACACAGGAGCTAGACGACGGAGAGCGGGTAATCGCGTACGCTAGCCGCCGCCTCAACAAAGCAGAAATTAATTATTCACCCACGGAGAAAGAGTGTTTAGCCATTGTATGGGCTATACGCAAAATGCGACCATATCTGGAAGGCTACGAATTCACGGTAATCACGGACCACTTATCATTGAAATGGTTGAACGCCATCGAAAGTCCTTCGGGACGTATTGCGAGATGGGCGTTGGAGTTACAACAATACTCGTTCGATGTACAGTACAGGAAAGGTAAGCTGAACGTAGTAGCGGATGCACTGTCACGACAGCCGCAAGACGCACAACTCAACAGACTGGAACACGAAAACGAAATATCGTGTAAATGGCTTGAAAAAAGGAAGGAGGAAGTTAAACGAAACCCGGAGAAGTTTCCAGACTACATAATTGAAAACGGTGAGTTATATCGGCACATAGCAGTTCAGATCGACGATCAAGACGCGATCCCGTGGAAACTATGTGTAGCGAAACCACAACGCGGTAAAGTATTACAGGAAGTGCACGACAGTCCAAGCGCCGGACACATGGGTATCCGGAAGACAATAGCTCGAGCAGCCACAAGGTACTACTGGCCAGGAATGTTTCGCGACATAAAACGGTATGTACAACAATGCCCAACCTGTCAAATTTACAAGCCTAATCAACAGCAAGCAGCGGGGAAAATGTTAACCCAAATTCCAGAAGAACCGTGGGCAACGGTGAGCGCAGATTTCGTTGGACCATTACCACGTTCAAAGCACGGCAATACCATGGTTCTAGTATTTCTAGATCGTTTCACCAAGTGGGTAGAGATCGTACCATTACGTAAGGCAACAGCGGATAGCCTCATCAAAGCATTTAGAGAGCGTATATTATCACGATTTGGAGTTCCGAAGGTCATTATTACAGACAACGGCGCCCAGTTCACGAGCAGACAATTCAAGAGACTCCTTCAGGACTATGGAGTAAAGCACCAATTAACAGCACCCTATACACCACAAGAGAACCCAACGGAGAGGGCAAACCGAAACATCAAACGGATGTTAGCACAATTCACGGGAAAAGAACAACGCAACTGGGACGAGTTATTACCAGAGATAATGTTAGCACTAAATTCGAGTGTGTGCGAGGCAACAGGGTACAGCCCGGCATTCTTGGTACAAGGACGAGAGCCACGGATCCCAAACGCCCTATACGACGAACGAACATTTGGCACAGGCGAGGCCACAACAACGGCAAATGAAAAAGTAGCGAAAATGAAGGAGATATTTCAAATGGTACGAAGAAACCAGCAACGTGCGTCGGCAGAACAGGCACGACATTATAATTTGCGGAGAAGGAAATGGAATCCGGCGATAGGAGACAGAGTTTTGGTAAAGGAACACCATCTGTCAAAGGCAACCGACAACTTTGCGGCCAAACTAGCACCAAAATTCAGCGGGCCCCATAGAATCACGAATTTTATTTCGCCAGTCATCGTCGAACTGGACAAAACGTTTCAAGGCAAGAAGAGAACAGCGCATCTAAGCGAGCTTAAACCATTTTATGAAAACAAGTTAATCAACGGGAGAAGCGAAAGCGCAACAAAACCCTCCACAGATGCCCATCTACATCTTTGCAAACACAACCGAAGAGTAAAATCACCGAAAACTACAAAGGAAGGCGTAGCACGAGACTGAGGTAAATCACAATATGAACAAGTTTCATAAATTTCAATCATTGCCCTAATAATTATTACAATTACATTAATTTTATTTTCTATAATATTATTATTAGTTTTAATAATAATGCTCTAATAATCATAATAGCACTATTTATGATCATAGTAATAATCACAATAATAGTAACCATCACATTTATATTACCGGTAACAAAATTTTTCGGCAACCCTAATTTGGTACACGCCAAAACAACGCTTATCTACTCCGTCTACCATAAACAGCATCCCCAAACAAATCACAGCCGACTAACAATAACAAGGAACAAAGAAATGCAATGGTACAACAACAAACAACACGTGCAAACACGAAATATAAATGCAGTGGTACAACAACAACAAACACAAGCAATACAATAAATAAAAAGCCATCAATCAACATTTGCATTGAGAAACCGTAGCGTTCGGACGTGAATATGTCGTCATCGGATGATGACTTTTTTTACTTGCAACTACAGCAGTTTTATTAAATAAAAGAAAAAGGGTAATAAAAAGAAATTGTGAATGAAAAGCCGTGGGCGCTGATGGATTGCCTGCGGAGCTATTCAAGTTCGGCGGCGAGGAGTTGGTAAGGTGCATGCAGCAGCTTCTTAGCAAAATATGGGCGGACGAAAGCATGCCCGACGGTTGGAATCTAAGTGTTCTTTGCCCAGTCCACAAGAAGGGGGATACTGCAAAATGCACCAACTATCGTGGAATCAGCCTTCTTAATATCGCATATAAGGTCCTTTCAAGTGTATTGTGCGAAAGATTGAAGCCCACCGTGAACCGGCTGATTGGACCTTATCAGTGCGGCTTCAGACCTGGTAAATCTACCATCGACCAGATTTTCACAATGCGCCAAATCTTGGAAAAAACCCGTGAAAAGAGAATCGACACACATCACCTCTTCGTCGACTTTAAAGCCGCATTCGACAACACGAAAAGGAGCTGCCTATATGCCGCTATGTCTGAATTTGGTTTCCTCGCAAAACTTATACGGCTGTGCAAAATGACGTTGAGCAACACCATCAGCTCAGTCAGAATTGGGAAGGACCTCTCCGAGCCGTTCGAAACTAAACGAGGTTTCAGACAGGGTGACCCCCTATCGTGCGATTTCTTTAATTTGATGCTGGAGAAAATTATACTAGCTGCAGAACTTAACCGCACTGTAACAATATACTATAAAAGCGTGCAATTACTGGCATATGCTGATGACATTGATATCATCGGCCTAAACACCCGCGCTGTTAGTTCTGCTTACTCCAAGCTGGAAAAAGAAGCGGTAAAGATGGGTTTGATGGTGAGTGAGAGCAAAACGAAGTACCTGCTGTCATCGAGCAAAGAGTCAGCGCATATGCGCCTTGGCAACCACGCTACTGTTGGCAGCCATAATTTCGAAATAGTAAAATACTTCGTTTATTTGGGAACCAGCATCAACACTAGCAACAACATCAGCACTGAAATCCAGCGAAGAATCAATCTTGCCAATAAATGCTACTTTGGACTAGGTAGGCAATTGAAAAGTAAAGTCCTCTCTCGGTGAACGAAAATCATACTCTACAAGTCACTTATCGTACCCGTCCTGCTATATGGGGCAGAAGCATGGACCATGACAACAGCAGATGAAGCGGCTTTGGGAGTGTTCGAGAGAAAAGTTCTTCGAAAGATGTATGGACCTCTACGCGTTGGCGATGGCGAGTACCGAAGAAGATTTAATGATGAGCTGTACGAGCTATACGCAGACATCAACATAGTCCAGCGAATTAAAACGCAGCGGCTGCGCTGGCTAGGCCATGTTATGCGAATGAAAGATGATGCTCCGGCCAAGAAAGTGTTCCTATCGGAACCCGCCTATGGAAGCCGAGGTAGAGGGCGGCCCCCACTTCTTTGGAAGGACCAGGTGGAAAACGATTTAAAATCCCTTGGTGTGACCAATTGGCGCCGTTTGGCGGAGCGAAGGAGCGACTGGCGCGCCTTGTTGGACGGCCATAACCGTTTAGACGGTTAAGCGCCAATTAAGTAAGTAAGTAAGGATGAAAAGCTTGTACGCAAAACGTAATAGGTTTAAACACGTGCATCTTTTAAACGAATTAAAATTTTCATGCAAAGAGGAATATAAAAATTTTTTGCGAATGGACTCGGAAATATTTGACGAACTTTTGTATATGGTGACACCGTTAATTGAAAAGAAAAATACAAGGCTCCGAGCTGCAATAGCACCCGACATGCGGTTGTCAGCAACATTGCGATATTTGGCGACTGGAGAAAAATATGAAGACCTCAAATTCTTAACAGCAATTTCTCCAAATGAGGTGAAAGACACTTTTTATGAACAATTAGAACGCACATACGAGCACTGCCCCCGTCATGATATAAAAGTCGTGCTTGGCGACTTTAACGCCAGGGTGGGCAAAGAAGGTGTTTTTGGCCCTACAGTCGGAAAGTTCAGCCTACACAATGAAACTTCTCCTAACGGACTGAGGCTGATTGACTTTGCCGGTGCTCGAAACATGGTCATATCAAGCACGAGGTTCATGCATAAAAAGATACATCAAGCTACATGGCTGTCTCCTGATCGAAATACTCGCAATCAGATCGATCACGTTGTGATAGACGGACGGCATGCCTCCAGTGTTTTAGATGTGCGCACGATCCGAGGACCTAACAGCGATTCGGACCATTATCTCGTTGCAGCCAAAATACGCACCCGCCTCAACGCGGCTAAAAACAAGGAACAAAAAACACAAGGGAAGCTAGACGTCGAAAAGCTTCAATCACAACAGACTGCCAATGATTTCGCAACTCGACTCTCACACCTGCTCTCTGAGGGCATAACTCATCCTGAAGGCATACAGGAGCAGTGGGAGCATATCTCCAAAGCACTTCGTACCGCCGCCGAGGAAAAAATTGGTTACCAGCGGCCACGAAAAACAACTGGTCTGATGAAGAATGCAGCGTTGCAACCGAAAGAAAAGACGCTGCCTACAGGGCTGTGTGTGAGGAGTGTGTGAACGCTATCGTGAGTTGAAAAGGGAAGCGAGACGCCTTTTCAGGAAGAAAAAAGCAGAAGCAGAAAGGCGTGAGTGCGAGGAGCTTGAGCTGCTAGCCACCAGGAATAACGCCCGAAAATTCTACCAAAAAATACGGTGACAGACGGAAGGTTTTAAGACCGGGGCAAACTCCTGTAGGAATGAAAACGGCGACCTTGTAACTGATTTCCAGAGAGTGCTTAGATTATGGAGGGAACACTTCTCTGCTCTCCTAAATGGAGGCAGCAATTCACCGCGCAGAGATGAAGAACCCGATCCCGCAATCGATGATGATGGAATATATGTCCCCCCGCCCGATTATGACGAAGTTAGAATAGCAATAACCAGATTGAAAAACAACAAGGCCGTGGGCGCTGATGGATTGCCTGCGGAGCTATTCAAGTTCGGCGGCGAGGAGTTGGTAAGGCGCATGCAGCAGCTTCTTAGCAAAATATGGGCGGACGAAAGCATGCCCGACGGTTGGAATCTAAGTGCTCTTTGCCCAGTCCACAAGAAGGGGGATACTGCAAAATGCACCAACTATCGTGGAATCAGCCTTCTTAATATCGCATATAAGGTACTTTCAAGTGTATTGTGCGAAAGATTGAAGCCCACCGTGAACCGGCTGATTGGACCTTATCAGTGCGGCTTCAGACCTGGTAAATCTACCATCGACCAGATTTTCACAATGCGTCAAATCTTGGAAAAAACCCGTGAAAAGAGAATCGACACACATCACCTCTTCGTCGACTTTAAAGCCGCCTTCGACAGCACGAAAAGGAGCTGCCTATATGCCGCTATGTCTGAATTTGGTTTCCCCGCAAAACTTATACGGCTGTGCAAAATGACGTTGAGCAACACCATCAGCTCAGTCAGAATTGGGAAGGACCTCTCCGAGCCGTTCGAAACTAAACGGGGTTTCAGACAGGGTGACCCCCTATCGTGCGATTTCTTTAATTTGATGCTGGAGAAAATTATACTAGCTGCAGAACTTAACCGCACTGTAACAATATACTATAAAAGCGTGCAATTACTGGCATATGCTGATGACATTGATATCATCGGCCTAAACACCCGCGCTGTTAGTTCTGCTTACTCCAAGCTGGAAAAAGAAGCGGTAAAGATGGGTTTGATGGTGAATGAGGACAAAACGAAGTACCTGCTGTCATCGAGCAAAGAGTCAGCGCATATGCGCCTTGGCAACGACGCTACTGTTGGCAGCCATAATTTCGAAATAGTAAAAGACTTCATTTATTTGGGAACCAGCATCAATACTAGCAACAACATCAGCACTGAAATCCAGCGAAGAATCAATCTTGGCAATAAATGCTACTTTGGACTAGGTAGGCAATTGAAAAGTAAAGTCCTCTCTCGGCGAACGAAAATCGTACTCTACAAGTCACTTATCGTACCCGTCCTGCTATATGGGGCAGAAGCATGGACCATGACAACAGCAGATGGAGCGGCTTTGGGAGTGTTCGAGAGAAAAGTTCTTCGAAAGATTTATGGACCTCTACGCGTTGGCGATGGCGAGTACCGAAGAAGATTTAATGATGAGCTGTACGAGCTATACGCAGACATCAACATAGTCCAGCGAATTAAAGCGCAGCGGCTGCGCTGGCTAGGCCATGTTATGCGAATGAAAGATGATGCTCCGGCCAAGAAAGTGTTTCTATCAGAACCCGCCTATGGAAGCAGAGGTAGAGGGCGGCCCCCACTCCGTTGGAAGGACCAGGTGAAAAAGATTTAAACTCCCTTGGTGTGACCAATTGGCGCCGGTTGGCGGAGCGAAGGAGCGAAGCAGCGACTGGCGCGCCTTGTTGGACGGCCATAACCGTTTAGACGGTTAAGCGCCAATTAAGTAAGTAAGTAATTTCTCCAAATCCCTTTGTTTGATTGTTTTGGAAACTTGTGAGGCTATTATTTCATGTCTCTCAAATGCTATCAGGGTAAGTACCTTAAAACAAGTAAAAAATCTAGGTTTAAAAGAAGTCAAATAGGGATGTGACAAGTTTTCTTAATATGGCATGATTACTTTCTTATAATGTTTATAACTCTTTAAAAATGCCCATAATAAAATAATGTATCTTATTTTTTGCTGTTTCAAAAATAATTCCACTTTTATTACCATATAAAAATATCCATAAAATTGTGTACATATAATTAATAAATAAAAAATATATAAACTTAAAGCACTTTCAAAAAAAAGTAATACTGAATTCTATGAGTCTCTTGTTGGCTTAACATTAAAATTATATTTTTTTTTAATATTTAAGAGTCAGTAAATGTAGAGAAAAATTGTGAAATTGATTCGGAGTAGTGCTGCTATTGCTGTTAAACTGAATCGGTGTGGAAGTATTGCTCCTTGATCTGATTGGTGTTGATTGGTATGAGTACTGAATTATTGGTGAATTGGTGCGGCTTGATGTTGTTGGTGTTTGGTAGGAATATCCTGCGTTTATTTGAAGGGAGTTTCTGTGCAAAGTTCCCATCTGCCCCTCAAACATTATTCTAATTTTACTGCCCATGAATCAGTAATTGCTGTAGAAATATTTTTTTCTTTCGGAGAAAACCGTTTTGTCGCAATTTCCACCAGAGCATCGACAGCATCTGGCTTCCTCTTGGCTTCTCTTCTTACCGTGTTCCTAAATAGATTCTGAAATGAAAACAAAATAGGGTAAAAAATAAATACTTTTTTTAATTTTGAATTATTTTCAGGTTCCGCAGTCAGAAGATGAGTGGAAGTCTATAGCCCATGGCTTTGGTGAGGCTTGGAATTTTCGAAATTGCATTAGAGCGATCGATGGGAAACACATTGCGATCAAAAAGCCACCTGACTCCGGCTCACAATACTTCAACTATAAAAAATTTTATAGCATTGTCCTGATGGGAACAGTGAATGCCAACTATGAGTTCATAGTTGCGGATGTTGGAACAAATGGCCGCGTATCAGATTGTGGTGTTATAAAAAACACGGAATTTGGGAGAGCTATTTACAGAAAAGCTTTACCACTTCCTACTCCAATACAGTTGCCAAATAGCGATAAGGTAGTGCCATACGTTTTTGTTGCTGACAACGCTTTTCAAATGCAAGAAAATTTAATAAAACCCTATCCTGGTACCAACCTAACTAATACACAGCGAATATTCAACTATAGGTTGAGCAGAGCACGCCGAATTGTCGAAAATGTGTTTGGGATTTTAGTAGCACGATTCGGAGTCCTGCGAACGACTATTCAGTTGGCACCAGAAAAGGCGCAAATAATAGTTCTGGCTTGTTGCTATTTGCACAATTTTTTACGCCAAAAAAATGTTATTCATTTAGCCACTTAATTGACCAAGAGAATGTAAACTCTGGAAATATAGTTCAAGGGTCATGGCGCAATAATGAAACACACCTTAATGCGTTGGAGAGTACATATTTAAGAAACTCCTCGAACAAAGCGAAAGAAGTTCGCAACAATTTTGCACAGTACTTTATGAATGAAGGAGCTGTTTCGTGGCAAAAAAAAGTACATCCGCTAATACATCCAACAATAATACTGACAACAATGTATAATTAATATTCCATTTAATTAAATAAAAAAGCAAAACATTTGAAATTGGTATATATTAGTATTTTATATTTCATTTAGGGGGAATGCGGCAATATCTAATTTTATAAATAGCACACCAATACCAAGGACTTTCTTTATTTATACTATTACAATTTCTTCACACCCATCTTTTTTACTGCTCGCTACTGTATAGCGATTGTATTGCACAACACTGTATACTTTATAAATTCCACAAGTGAATTTAAAATGCAATTTATTTAACTCACTTCTTTCCCTGTGGTGCTCTTTGATGCGCATGGAGTGTCAATATCATTTAAAAACTCCATTTCATTATAGTAAAAGAGATTTGTCTCAAGCAATTCATCGGCGCCAGCCCCACTTCGGCTAATTTCAGCTAGACGTTGTTTTTCCCGGCGGTAATTTGTACGCAAAACGTTAATTTTTTTTTACGTCCTCCACTGTGGCGATAGGGTACTGTTCTTTATAAATTTCCAGCAGAATTTCGTATTATTTTGCTTTTTCCTCACGATTCGAATATGCTTACAGCTTTATATTCCATAATGCTGATAAATATTGATAATTTTCAATAAATTTTAATATGAATTGCTGTTCTTCCGCGCACTTGTTCATTTTAAATGTCGACACAAACTAAATACAACACTGCGTTTTGTCAATCACACCCCGCGACTATCAAATAAGCTAGCGTCAAACGAAACAATCAAAAATTTTTGATTTTCATCAACGTGTAGCCGACAACAAATACGTGTGTCACGAAGCCACCCGACTGCACTAACACACACAAAATTCAGTCAATCTGGTTGTAAATCGCGGAAGGCTTTAACATAAGTAATAGAAAATATCACAGCTACATGGTACAACAACAAACAACGCAAGCAAGCACGAAATGAAAAGATACAGTGGTACAACAACAACAAACACAAGCAATACAAGAAAGGGCAAAGACACGAGGATACCGACAGCAACTAACATAAGAATTGCGAGGTATTAAGCTACAGTATTACAACAACGTAACTTAAGAAAGAATATTTGGTGACACAACAACAAGTAAGAAATTAGCAAACTCACACGTACATTTATACACATAAACATACGAAATTTTCGAAATGGAAACCTTTGGAAATTTAAAGAAGGAAATACCAACACGGTTCGGGTTACGATTAGATGGTTTTGGACAAAATTTACAGCTTTCCACGCGATGACAACGGATCAACAGAGGCGGCGAGGTAACAATCACGAGCCGGAAGTAAGGGGGGATGTGAAGACCCCAAAATTACAGGCTTTCGGGGCCTCCACAAATTTGGATTTTTCTTATTAAAATTATAAACTGAAGTATAATAATTTATATATATATGGCATGAAATGAATTCACTTATACATATATGTACATACATTTTGAATTAAATATACTTTGTACAATCATACATACATTTTAAAACATATATAATTATAATACATATTAAATTATATATAGGATATGAAAACTTTTATCGCAGAGTGTAAGAACTCACATAATTATGCACAAACATACATACTTACGTATAAGCGAACAAGGAGAAATGGAATTGTCAAACGATAGCGAACACACATGCGTACAAATATATATTTAGTAATCTTAGCTTAGTTATAAGAACTTTTATTGTAAATCAACGGAAGCCGACTCAAAAATGGTATAAAAGGAGCGGCAAATTCATGAACAAGGCACTCTTGGCTTAGAAGTCGTAGAGTGAGCTATATAGTGGGCTGTGTTAAACATCCACTACGGAGCAGCTGGTGGTGTCAAACTTCAGCTGTTTATGCTAGGTATACCGCCGAGTCGTGTAAAACGTTCGACGACTACGTATTTTACTAGGGATCCGGTGAGTTGTGTAAAACGCTCACCGATTACGTATTTTACTAGGGATCCGGTGAGTTGTGTGAAACGCTCACCGATTACGTATTTTACTAGGGATCCGGTGAGTTGTGTGAAACGCTCACCGATTACGTATATTCACTAGGCATACTACCGAGGCGTGTAAAACACTCGGTGATAACGTATATAACCACATACGTATATAGATTTTATTATTGATTGAAATAAATCATCATTTTATAACGTTAACTAACATATTTTATTGTATAGGCGAACCCTTTCGCTGAGTTATACCCCAGCTATAAAACCGACTAACGGGGTTCGTTACAATCTTCTCGGGAAAAGCCGGAGTCGTAGTATTAACTTAACTCCGTTTGGCACCTCCCGCAATGATATAAAATGTATAGCTCAGTTAGGTTTTATTAAAACACGATTAAAAAATTTGCGGTGTGGCAAATTCAGTAAATCGTAAATGAAACTAAGCAATAGAGTTAGTGCTATTCTTATAGAGGTTACTTTTTCCCTAACAGTTTAAAGTTCATACCACAGCCTAGATTCAGTGTTTGTTTTGAACTCAGACTAAAAATCAAGCGCCTTAAAAGTTTTAACTGTATAATAACTGAATACCGATCGAAATATCTAACTTTAACATACTTAAACAAGTATATTTTCTGATAAGTCGGTTGTTTCATCAAAAATTAATGATAATGTGTTTGCCCGAACATTATTTATTTATTTATTAATTAAAGTCGACGACAAATTATGGTCGAATGCATAATATAATAGATATATAGATTAGATTAGATTAGATTAT
>JARSSU010011431.1:0-13153 GCA_029619165.1 Eurosta solidaginis
CCCCCAGCTCCCCCCCCCCTCCAGGATAGAAGTAAATACATTGGAGTGAATTTTTGCCATGAAATTCATTTGTCTTGAAGACGCCGTGTGGAGTCGACATACAACTTTTGGTTTTTGTTGTTCTTTGGTAGAAAAATCGTAAAGTATTTATTTTTATTTGTACAAAAAGCTATCACATTCGTACTTTATAAATCATCTAATCGCTGTAAAAGTGGAACATTTTATAAAATATAAGTTATTTAAGGTTTTTTCGTTTATTTGTTAAATTTATTTTGTTTCCATTTTATATTTATGAGATTAAATTTCTAATATTGCAGTTTTCTCGTACTTGCTTCCTTCGTGTATGTATCATCTAGAATAATAATTTGTAAATGAATTCGTTGAGTATTCACCCTTTCTTGATGAAATTTTTGAGTACCACCACCACCCCAAAACATCAGTATTTTATATTTTCTCGTCTGCATTCTTAGCGATCTGTTTTGCCTGTTTATAATCTCTTTCAAAAAGCATTGATGGCTTAAGTTACCATCTTTATATCTAATATTTTTTCTTTATACATCTTTATGGTCTTCTCGTATTTCATTTACATTATTTTATTTTAAGTGACGTCGATATTCGCACGGTCGTTGGAATTTTGTAACACCCTTCAGCAAATAATGAATTAATGTATTTAATCGTGACGACCGATTTTCCTGAAAGGTAAAAAAAATTCTCCTAGATTTCTTGACCGTGAAAACTTAGTAAGCTTGTTAAAAAAATGTGGACCACCCTATGAAAACTCGCAAATGCCTCGCAACCATGTAAACCTCGTAAATATAAAAATTTTCCATATGGTTTTGCGAGGTTTGCACTGTGGGATTCAAGGGGTTGATAAGCGCAATACAAAGCTTTATAGCGTCAAAACTTCCGCAACCCAATTGTCAACCTCACCCACGCGAGGAGGATCCTGTTACAAATATGAATGTATTATACACATGTTTAGCAGGCGTGACTCTGGCGACCCCAAGTTCCTCATGGCACTAGGGAGTGGGGGCGTTATGGCCTAGAAGGTTTAATGTGGTCATATTAATCGTTCCCGGGATGGTCGGGCTAGTACCTTTATGGTGCTTTGTTACCGGAACGTACTGTCTGTGTATCCAGCAATGGACCATCAACGTCGGTAACACTCCCCAAAACCTTCGGGAGTGTATTTATGGTTAATACAACAACAAGGCTTGCACTGTTTACGAGTTTTGCGAGATTTCATAGGGTGCACTATTTTTGTACCATCAACGTCGGTAACACTCTCCAAAACCTTCGGGAGTGTATTTATGGTTAATACAACAACAAGGCTTGCACTGTTTACGAGTTTTGCGAGATTTCATAGGGTGCACTATTTTTGTAACTTGTGGCATATTCAGTTGGTTGGGAAAACAATTGTTAGGGAAAGATGGATACTGTTTTTTGTGATATGAAATCGAAAATGAACGGAAAAATATTGGGCCCGTATTACGTTTTACTATCAGTAACTGAAAACCATTTTCACTCAAGCGATAACCATGCGACTATCAAACTATTTCTAAAAATTATAATAGTTATGGATCTAATGAGTACTATTTGACGCTAGTTCGCATATGCCATTAACACGATCCACCGTTACACAGCTATTGTGGTTTAAAAATGAGTTTCGATCACGGATCGTAGCACGTATTACGGGACCTGATAGAGCGTTCTTAAACCGAGTTCTTACGTTGAAAGATCGTTAAAAACAAGTTCTCACCTAACTGTTGCGAACCTTGTTCATTAAGTATCGCGAGGCTTCAAAAAGATTCAATGTTATCTACCGTCGGCCTATTTTCCCAAACGTACATCGACAAATCTCACTGAAAACCTTCGAAGTCTCTTTATCGCTACAAAAAGAAGAAAACCAAAGCGGGAAGAAACCAATATACGCAGGTTAGCTTGTGAAGGCGACTAAGGCTGATTTTACACAAAACGATTTGCCAAGAGCTGCTAAAGACCTCCCTGATGCGAAAAACAAAAATTTTAATTATGTGGTTGTTGTAAGTCTTTCTATCGGAACCCGCCTATGGAAGCAGAGGTAGAGGGCGGCCCCCCGCTCCGTTGGAAGAACCAGGTGGAAAACGATTTAAACTCCCTTGGTGTGACCAATTGGCGCCGGTTGGCGGAGCGAAGGAGCGACGGGCGCGCCTGTTGGACGGCCATAATCGTTTAGACGGTTAAGCGCCAATTTAAGTAAGTAAGGTGGTTGTAAGTTTGTTGATTTTACAGAAGCACAAACACTTTCGCAGATACAGTAGACGCTCACAAATTAGAACCACTTTGGTTTTAGGGTGATTCTAATTTCTGAAAAATTCTAATTCCTGGAGGTTTTTTTATTTGTATAAAACCTAAAAATTAAGTCAATTTGCATTAAAAAACTATAATGAAATTTTGTCTTATTCAATCCAGTACAATACATACACATGTTTTTTTATACGCTAAAGCAAAAAAGATCCAAAAAACAAAAACTCCAATTACAATAAATATATTTTTCATTAAAAATACATAAAAGATCGATAGAAACACATTAAAAAAGCAAAAATGAAACAAAACTTCATAACTAATATTCAGCGATGTGCAATGATTTTTTGTTAGCCTCATGATAGGTATTAGAAACAACTTAAAAATGAATGGTTTATTCGAGTTGATATAGCTGATTGCAGATGGCGCCACGTCAAGTTCTAGGGCTAACCGCTTCCCTTGAACACCTTTGTCAAGTTTTTCTAAGATTTGAACTTTGGTTTCCAAGGACAAAGTATTTTTCTTACGTTTATTTGGCATTTCAGCGAATTACTCTTACTTTTAAGCAAACAAAAACTCTGTGCACGCGCATCAAATTTCACACAAAAACTGTACATAACCCTGAAGAAAATCCACCGACTACCGAGCGTAACATGAACAAATTGGGGATTCACCTTTTTATATCTATTTTCAACAAAAAAACAAAATACGCTCAGAAATTTGAATTTTCGATTCTAATTTCAGATCTGGACATTCTAATTACTAAAGGTTCTAATTTGTGAGCTGACTACTGTATGAGGTTTGAAGGAGTGTTAGTTTTGGTACTCAACCGGTGTCTTGGAGCTGGCGTTTTAGAGTCGGCCTAAAGCAAGTAGGTCCTGTCCAGCCAGTTTGTAGGAAAAATTAAAGGAGCACGACGCAAATTGTAAGAGAAGCTCCGCCTAAAATCCCATCGGAGGTTATCGCTCCTTACATTTATTCTATTTTATAAAACAATTTCTAGATTCTTTCCAGTCTCACCCCTTAAACGGTAAAACCTAGGTCAAATAAATCACACATTAATTTTAGTCCCGGTTGGAGACTATTAAGGGATGTCGAACAGGGATAATAGTACTTTTATAAGGAGATTGTGCCTGATAGCCTCTCTCGATATTTTGGGACGCGTATTAGAAGTCGACCCCTCCACTAGACTATTACCTAATTCTTTACTTTAGCACACAACTGCTAAAACGCGGCCAAAAATATCGGAAGGTGTCAAAAGACGCGTTATGAACCCAGGAGATATTTGCAAACAAAATTGAAAATTTTCATGTGGTTGTTGTAATTTTGATGATTTTGCTTTACCCACAAGAAAAACTGTGGGTAAGTGTTTGCGCGGATATACTTTTGGTCTCCAAACCGGTGTTGGACCCACCCAGGGTAATTTTTATAAACGCGGCCAAAGGCCGCCAATGCAGAAAGGTTTTCTGCGCAAAAAGGTAATTCTTTACTTTAGGGTACAACTGCTAAAACTCGTCCAAAATATTGGGAGGTGTCGAAAGACGCGTTTGGACCCAGGATCACGAATCCGAAAGCGGAAATTGGAAATTTTATTTTTTGCGGAGATATTTGCAAACAAAAATGAAAATTTTCATGTGGTTGTTGTAATTTTGATGATTTTGTTGTAACTACCCACAAGAAAAACTGTGGGTAAAAGTGGTAATTCTATACGACATTATGGCTGCTAATACGCGTCCAAAACACCGAGAGAGGTGTCAAAAACGCGTATTGACCTCGACAACAATAATCCGAAGGCGGAAAAGAAAAATTTTATCCCTGGCCGGAGATATTTGCTGTTGAAGTTGGAGATTTTCATGTGGTTGTTGTAATATTGGTGTATCCGCAAAAAAAAATTGTGAACATATAGTGTTTTGCGTGGATATAGTTTTGGTCTCCAAACCGGTGTTGGACCCACCCAGGGTAATTTTTTAGGTAATAGTCTAGTTGAGGGGTCGACTGCTAATACGCGTCCGAAAATATGGAGAGGTCTTAAACGACGGGTCTTGACATCAGTATTAATAATCTGAAGGCGGAAAATAAAAATTTTAACTCGTTCAAAAGATATTAACTAAAAACCGAAAAATGACCCGCGGGTTCTTCCGAAACCAGGGTGGGGTCCATAGTATTTTCGCGCAGAACACCTCTCTGCATTGGCGGTCTTCGGGCGCGCTTATAAACATTTTGGTAAATCTATACGACAGCACGACTCTGCTAATACGCTTCCCAAGGCAGTCGGTTCTATGTACCGGAGCGACTCGGGATTTTTCCCGACCAAGGACTGTCATTTCAGTGTGACCCCATTTAATTTGTTTCGTCCCTCCCACAAATTGTCATCCTCCCAGCAGCTCCTTGCAGCAGGACTGCTACATATTCTCTTACTCCGGGAAGGTATCGAACCCAATCCGGGTCCGTCCCTTGACCCCGGTCCTGAGAAATGGTTTTTCTGCATTTGCCAGAAAAGAATCTTTTTAGGACGGTCATACTCTGTTCAGTGTGTCTCGTGCAAGGGATGGTTGCATCGGACAGGTTGTTCTGGCCTTGATCCCAAAACCCGACGTCCACGTAACTTTTATAAATCTTTTGTGGCTCCTTGCTGCTCACGCCCAAGGGCGTCCCGTAGTCTACGCCTAAGCGCCCCCACTACCTTCCAGCAGCCTCGCTGCTCAGCAAGCCACAACAAGTACCCGCTGCTGCTCGCGCCCCACGGCGCCAACAACTCTAACAGCTGATACCACTCATAACTACTACCTTCGTAGTAGAGCTGGTAGCAATGCTGAGCATCAGCCCTGCCCCCGTCTTCTTCTCCCCCCCTCTTTTCTGGCAGCAATCGTGCAGGTCAGGGAAACAGACTCTTAGTCCCTACCTCCGTTTGCACCGTCTGCCAGCACAGAATATATAGGTTTGGCGACATCCGCTCAATGCAGTTCCTGCTTTGGGTGGTGCCACTTTCCTAGATATTCTGGTCTCCGCGACGGCAACCCCTCGACGGGTTTCATCGCGCCATGTTGCCAGGTCGCAAACCCAAATCATCCGGGTACCCCAATGCTTGCCCAAGGGCGCCCAGTCCCAAGGCCACAACAGCAATTGCGTCCTGGCATTCCACAACCCAGGCGTAGTCACCCGTCACTTACCCCCAGAGTGGCGGCGTCTCCCCTTATGCACTTCAGAATTCTGCAGTTAAACTGTAATGGACTAACTGGGAAGATTACGGAGATAGTCGATTTCATGAAGCGGCACAACATCCGCATTGCTGCGATTCAAGAGACTAAACTCACAGCAAGATCTGCATTGCAGACCTGCTCTGGGTATAATGTCCACAGGAAAGACCGCGAGAGCGGAAATGGAGGCGGCCTCGCGTTTATTATACACCACTCTGTGCAATATTATATATTTGATCCTGGCATCGACCGCAGGGACAATGTCTTAGAACGTCAAGGCCTATCTGTCCGGTCAGGCGATGCAAATCTAGAAATCATCAACATCTACATCCCTCCTGTCACCTGTTGCCCCAGTGGATACCGCCCTAATATCGAGGCCTTACTCACTGGCAACAATGGCATTATCTTAGGGCGATTTCAATGCCCATCACGACCTATGGCATTCAAACTTGCGGGCGGACAGTAGGGGTGAGATGTTGGCGGATCAAATAGAAGAAACGACGTTCTGCACATAAACGGAGACGCCCCCACACGTATGGTAGGAAGCTGTCATAGCTCGCCAGAAATCTCAATCGTGAGCGCAGAACTCGTAAACTGCGTCAACTGGCAGCCGATGGTAACATTGGCATCCGACCACCTGCCATACTATTTCGTTCGAGCGTACCGCCGACTTCATCGTCACCGAAAAACGCACTTTCATAAACTTCAAAAAAGGAAAGTGGGAAGAATATAAATCTGCACCAGACAGCAGCTTTGCTGCCCTCCCTATCCCGACTGATGCCCGCCAAGGGGAGTGTGCCTTCCGTAAGGTCATTGAATCCGCCTCTGCACATTTCATTCCCGCCGGGAGAATTCCCGAAATCCGGCCCACTTCCCGGCGGAGGCCGCGAGCTTAGCGAGGGAACGCGACCTTATAAGACAGCTTGATCCAGGCGAGCCCCAAATAAGGGATATAAACCAACGCATCAGATTGCTTGTGGACGAACACAAGCGGGCGAAAATGGGAAGAGCACCTAAGAGGTTGTAACCTCTCTACCGGTGTAGATAAACTTTGGTCCACCGTAAAGTCCCTATCGAATCCGACTAAGCACAAAGACAAAGTTTCCATCGCCTTTGGACATAAGGTGCTGTCGGATGCGAAAAAATGCGCGAGCGCTTTCTGCCGACAATATATAATGCATCCTACGGTCGACAAAGATAGACGGAGAGCCAATAGACACGCACATAAACACAAATTCAGCGCGTCACCAATCACCATCACCGCTAGAGAGGTTGAGGACGCCATGGTCGCGCTAAACCATCCAAAGCAGTGGGCCCAGACGGCATAGCCATGCCGATGCTTAAAAAACCTAGGGAAAGAGGGTTTCAAATATTTAGCGCATGTCTTCAACCTGTCTCTTTCCACCTTTGTCATACCCGAGAAATGGAAAATGGCCAAGGTGGTCCCGCTACTAAAGCCTGGGAAACCAGCTAACGTAGGTGAGTCATATCGTCCGATATCTCTCCTATCGCCAGTGGCAAAGACGCTTGAAGCCATTTTGCTCCCTTATTTTCAAGCACATTTGCAACTAGCCCCTCCTCAGCATGGCTTCAGAAAACTCCATAGCACTACCTCCGCGCTAAATGTCATTGGCACCCAAATAAATTGCGGTTTGAATCACTACCCCACCATAGAACAGTACTCGTAGCGCTAGACCTATCAAAAGCCTTTGATACGGTCAACCATGGCTCGTTACTGCAAGACCTGGAAGGGTCTACCCTTCCCCCATGTCTTAAAAGGTGGACCGCAAATTATCTGGGTGGTCGGCAGGCATCGGTGCAATTCAGAAACGAAACATCAAAACCAAGGAGAATTAAACAGATGGTGGGGTGCCACAGGGTGGTGTCCTATCCCCACTTTTGTTTAATTACTACATATCTAAGCTACCTTCACCACCGGAAGGAGTCACAATCGTTTCCTACGCCGATGACTGCACAATAATGGCCACAGGCCCAGGCCCAGAGATCGATGAGCTATGCAATAAAATAAACGGCTATCTCCCTGATCTCTCCAGTTTTTTCGCCTCGCGAAACCTGGCATTGTCACCGACTAAATCTTCCGCGACCTTATTTACAACATGGACGCCCCAAATGTCGACCATATTGAACATCCACATCGATGGCACTACGCTACCGACTGTCCTACACCCCAAAATCTTGGGTGTGACGTTTGATCAGGATCTACATTTTGGTGCGCACGCAACCGCAATTGTTCCGAGAATTCAGAGCCGTAATAAAATCCTCAAATCCCTTGCTGGCAGTACCTGGGGAAAAGATAAAGAAACGCTCATGACCACATACAAAGCAATTAGCCAGCCGATTACGTGCTACGCGTCACCCATATGGTCGCCAAGCCTAAAAAACTACCCACTGGAAGAAACTACAGGCCTGCCAAAATACTGATCTCAGAATCGCCATGGGCTGTCTTCTTATGTCCCCAGAACACCATCTGCATAATGAGGCGAGAATACTCCCCATCAGGGAGAGAAATGAGATGCTGACCAAACAGTTTCTGTTGAATACCCAGAAAACCTGGGCATCCCAACAGACATCTGATTGATGAACCAGCACCGCCTAGGGGCCTAAGGAGTCATCTCCGTAAGTATTTTGAGGAAATACGGCTTCTGAGAACACAGCCGTATGAAGCGAAAAAACACAAGCAGGTCCTTGGTGAACTCCATAGACAGGCGTCGGACCTTTATGTCGGGAATTGCCCGGTGAATCCAGTACTTGAAGAAAAATATCCAGAACTCGCGTAAGAGGAACGCATACTCCCCAGGGAAACGCGTGTCACTCTTGCTCAACTTCGTTCTGGATACTGTAACAGGTTAAACTCTTACCTATCCAGAACCAACCCCGACATACAAAATGTATGCCCCGCTTGCAATGTGTCCCCACATGACACCAACCATCTCTTTAATTGTAATGTGGAACCAACGCCTCTAACACCCCTTTCCTTATGGTCCACCCCTGTTGAAACGGCAAGTTTCCTTGGACTCCCGTTAGAGGATATTGATGACAATTTGTGATCGGTCGCGGCTATTAGGTGGGGCGAGCATTGCTACAACACAACAAAACTCTGCTAATACGCGTCCAAAAATATCGAAAGAGGTGTCAAAAGACGCGTATTAATCTCGAAAACAATAATCCGAAACCGGAAAATAAGAATTGGGTACTAGTGCAGTTTAGGGGCCCCACCCTAAAGTTGGGCCAAGATTTTCGAGTGAGGTATCAAAAGACGCGTATTAATCTCGAGAACAATAATCCGAAGGCGGAAAAGAAAAATTTTATTTCTGTCCGGAGATATTTGCAGTTGAAGTTGGCGATTTTCATGTGGTTGTTGTAATGTTGGTTTACCCACAAAAAATTGTGAACATAAGTGTTTTGCGCGGATATAGTTTTGGTCTCCAAACCGGTGTTGGATCCACCCAGGGTATTTTTTATAAGCGCGACCGAAGGCCGCCAATGCAGAATGCCTTAAAAATTTTCCTTTCCAGTTTCGGATTATATTTGGACGCGTATTAACAGTGGCATGCTCTCGTATAGAATTACCAAAATTTTTCCTGGGTGGGTTCAACACCGGTTTGGAGATCAAAACTATATCCGCGCAATACACTTTTACCCACAGTTTTTCTTGTGGGTAAAACAAAATCATCAAAATTACAACCACATGAAAATTTTCAATTTTGTTTGCAAATATCTCCGAAAAGAAATAAAATTTCCAATTTCCGCTTCCAGATTCGTGGTGGGATCAAAACGCGTCTTTTGACACCTCTCCCGATATTTTTGGAAGAGTTTTAGCAGTTGTACCCTAAAGTAAAGAATTACCCGGAAAATACTAGAGAACCATATGTTTGTCATCCAAGAAGACACATGGAAAATTTACCAAATTTTTTATTGTCGTTTAGAGCCTTTGTGAATTAAGCTAACGAATTGTAAGTCGTGAAACTGAAGGTGAAGAAAGAATATATTAAATCCACCAGACAAACGTGACATTGAGTTTTGCAGTATAACCGACGATCTATTCGCTTCGCATTCGTGGTGTATGCAATTATAGATACACAAACGAGCCACTGAAAATCAAAATGGCTGCTTATAAGACAATTTAATAGAAAAATTTCACAATTTTTTTAAAATGAGATATATAGAATTAAGCATATGACTAAAGAACACTTACAGTCAATTTAACAACGATGAAAATGTTATTAAAATATCACTACTTGTAGTTTTTTGCTTTTTTGCAGGCAAAGATGTTTAAAAAATGTTGGAGCTATACGATTCCACTAAAACTTGTCAATGATTTCTTAAACTCCACTTTTTCGTCTTTTCCACAGCCTGCTGCCAGTTGATTATTGGTAAAAGCAAAATTTACTGACTGCCTATTAAGAGAAAAAGAAAATATGGCATCGTTATAGAAATATGTGCTATGTGGATATGCTTTAAGCGGACGCAGCCAAATTTACACAAAAAGCAATAGGTCAATTCGGCAAAGCGATAAAACTTTTAAATAAAACACTAAAATAACTAAATTAATGCAAAACTACAATAAAAATTTTCGTTCTTACCTAACCTCTTTCAAAAGTGGAATGACAAATTTCAAGATGGCGATGGAAATTTCCAAAAATTGTATATACACTCCACACAGAGTTGCTATTTCGTGCAAACTCAGTGTTGCTCTCCTATATTCCATGCTTACGTATATATTGTGAATAGAGCGAATACCCTAAGAAGATGAAGAACGTCCGGAACAAGAAAACATGGCCAGATTTTACATTCAGCAGGATACCTGGCTCCACAAACTCAAGAAATATTTGTATACTGCGCTTACACTGAAAAAATTCTCGATTGCAATGAGTATTTTTCATTGCAAAATTTTCAATTTATTAGAATCAATGAATTAGTGAAATAGGTAATTGTTTACATTAGCTCACTACTGCTAAAACCCGACCAAAAATATCGGGAGAGGTGTCAAAAGACGCGTTTTGATCCCAGGACCACGAATCGGAGAGCGGAAATTCAAAATTTTATATCTGTCAAATTGGCCCCGGAGCGCTCCGAAGCCGGGGGTGGGATCCATAGTATTTTTGCGCAGAACACCTTTCTGCGTTGAGGCCTTCGGCCGCGCTTATAAAAAATAACCCTGGGCTACGCCATGCCAAGTCCGGGTGTGTGGTATAACCGTGGCTACCGCCACGGTGATGCACAATTTTTTGTGTGGGTACAACACAACAACAACCACATGAAAATCGCCAATTTCAACTGTAAATATCTACGGGCAGATATACAATTTTTCTTTTCCGCCTTCGGATTATTTTTCTCGATTTTAATACGCGTATTTTGACACCTATCTCGATATTTTTGGTAGCGTATTAGCAGTCGACCCCTCAACTAGACTATTACCTAAAAAATTACCCTGGGTGGGATCCAAAACCGGTTTGGAGACCAAAACTATATCCGCGCAAAACACTTTTACCCACAGTTTTTCTTGTGGGTACTACAAAAACATCAAAACAACAACAACCACATGAAAATTTTCAATTTTATTTGCCAATATCTCCGAAACGATATAAAATTTTCAATTTCCTTCGGATTCGTTATACTGGGATCAAAACGCGTCTTTTGACACCTATCCCGATATTTTTGGACGAGGTTTAGCAGTTGTGACCTAAGTAAACAATTACCGAGAAATAAGATCTATAATTGATCTTTTTTAGCACAAACTTAAAACTAAATATCAACATATGTCGTATAATAGCTGTATTTTTTTTATCATCTATATACATTTACGCTTATACTGTTTTCACACAGACGGCTTATTGAATAATAAACGCAGTTTTCTACATTAAGACGCTTATTCAGCTCAATCTTCCCTACAAAATTCGAATCTATAATTATTTCATTAGTAGCTAATCGAATGCCTAATGAAGTCAAAAGCACAATGCAACTCTGTTGGCAGCGTTCCGCTTTCCGTTTCCGCTTCTTAGTTTTTGGTGTGTTCAGTGCTTAAAAATGTCATTTGTCAAAGTAAATGTCATTGTCTACATGGCGGAACGATACAAGGTGGCCGCATCGAACAGCTGATTATAACCTTTTTTATTTGATTTGATACATCAACTACCGGCGCAATACGATTTTGACATTTGTCCATCGAATTAACAAGTACATGGAATTTTTTTATGTTTGTAGGTATGCCACCATGCTGCCACCTTGTATCGTTCCGCCATGATTGTCTGTCATATAGCATTGTCATTTTATTCGCTTGACATTTCATCCTTCATACTAATCGAGCAGTTACTTCTGTGTGAAAGCAAAAAATTTACGATTTCATTAGAAGGTGAAATGAGATCATTAAGTATCTGTGTGAAAACAGTATTAAACTTTATATGGACTGCTAAGCGACAAACTTTAAATACACCTCTGAAATTGCTACGCATAAAATTAGTACTACTACCCTGCAAAAATCAATGGATCATGTGGTCCATTGGAGTGCTTTCCATTATACTCCACTGTAATGCAGCAATTTATCAACTCATGTTTCTACACGAACATATTGTAAGCCGATCATTGCTCGTTTTTAACGATTGTAATCACTACACGATGTTTATTGGACTGTGGGTACTCCATGGATTACTCTAATATAATGCGGAGCTGGAGTATATGGTCCAGTCCTAGGACATCGCAATGTTAATTGGACCATATTTTTTGTATGAATTGTGGTTAATTTTGGAGCACTCGGTTAGTTAAGTTCAATTTTACCTAGAGGACAATAACTAATCTGACAACGCTATCTGAAAGATTTTCATCCTCCTGGTAAAATTTAACTTAAGTGGAGACGGTGAAAACTTACTTGTTAAGTTAGGATATAATTGCAGGACGGCAAACCATCAGATAGCTTCATTTCATATTCTCGTTTTCACCAACACAGGATGACCAAACCTAACTTAAATCCGTCATCGAAACTCCTTTTTCAAATCACAATAGCTTTGAAATGGTCGATCTGATTAAATGACATATGTGAACAGGCGACAAATAGTACTCGTTACATCCATAACTTATTCTAATTTGTAGAAATAGTTTGACAGTTTCATGGTTTAAGCTTGGTTTCCTCGACAGCGGTGCCGTTATGTGGCGTTATAGCACGTTGTCGAAAATGCTGCAATGTAAAGGCCCGAACACATAAGAATAACCCATACAAACACATGCGTCGATAGTCTGCATACCCCCTCTAATTTTTTGAGGTATTTTGTTTTTTGTGTGGTTTTCCATCAAACAAGAACTCCATATCAACTCAAGCTTACAATCGCAGTAAAAAACCCAATGAGAAAGAGAGGGCGATAAGCCCCACGTACATGCCAGCATTCTTTTACATGCATAAAGTGCCGTTGAGGCCTTCTTCACCCTCTCCTCCACGTTGAGCTTCCATGACAGCTTACTGTCTAGGATGATTCCTAGATATTTTGTGCAAGATTTATCTTGTAAGGGCACCCCTCCTAACTTAGGCCTGGTCCAATTTGGGACCCTGTACCTCTTTGTAAACAAGAGGAATACACGTTTGGTTCTCAGAAATCTTAATCCGGAGGGCGAACATTTAGATGATAGCCCTTTAATTTAAAAATACAGTTGTCAGGAACGAA
>JARSSU010011433.1:0-11390 GCA_029619165.1 Eurosta solidaginis
TTTTCATCCCACCAATAGAGAGGAAGGTCTGAGGAGTTTCTTTGCATTTTAATAGTAATGGACAGAGTAATTTAAATTTTTAAATTTTATTAAAATGTTCTATGGGATTTCTCTAGAGGTTATAGAAGTGTCCTAAATATTCCAATTTACTTTTCTTTTACTTTTAAAGTAAATTTTTATATTATATATATCAAAAGAAATTGTTTCTACACACTTTTTTTTTCAAAAACTAAATAGTGCATTTTTTCTATATATTTTAAAGGAAATTTGTTCAATGTTTAAAAAAAGAATTTTCAATTAATTTTATTTCCTACTTAAAGAGAGAAAAAAAAATCCTAATACTATGTTCAAACAGAAAAATAAATTGAGGAAATTTCGATTTGAATTGAGCGCTGTCCATACAACTCGATTTAGCTTACACAATAGTAATTTGATAGCTGGTTGGCTCATCTCTACAGCAAGAACATACCTTTGTTCAGACTGTCAAAATGAACACGCACATTATTAGGCGAATGAAATGGAATGAAAACATAAAACTTTGAAATTTTTGTGTGTTGTAAGAAAAATGTGTTCAATGTTTTGGTTTCATTTTGAGTTTGCCATCTTCTTTTGACAATCCCTACTCCAGTGAAATGAAAGACATAAAATCAGCTGATGAGATGAGCCAACCACATAGTTCAGCCATGCGTAACTGACGTTAAAATATACTCAATAAACACACTTTACAATTTGCTTTTGCAGTTTGAAACAATTTATTACACAATTTTTTTTTAAATTGGCAATTTATTATTACAATTTGTTATATGACAAATTGCGTAATAAATTGCCCAAATAGTATAAATTGCCAGTTTGGTGTGTGTTTGAACCTAGTATAAGCAAAAACTTTCGTTTTTGCTAATGGTTTAGCGTCCCTGAGGCCGCTCAATTGATTCTAAAAATGTATACTTAAATATTTATAACTCCTTGTCGGTCTGGATGTAGTTTGCCGTTAATTTGCTGTTGCTGAAGATTTCCAACATTTATTCCACCTCTTTTTGCTTATATTTGATCCGTCATTTTTATTCCAGCTTGCTTACGTTTTTATTTGATCCGTTCTCCTTATTGCCTTTTTATTCCACTTCGCTTATGCGTTTACTTGATCAGTTATCCTTCGATTCTGATTTGCTCCAATTTTCATAACTGATGATTTTGGTTTTAATTTGTTCAGCTCCTGATGATGTTAGCAAAAAATTTTTTGAATCCTCTTTGTAGCGTAAAATATCTTCTTTCTTTGTATCTTGTTACGTTCAGGACTACTTTAGTTTGGCAGGATCTTTAGTCCTTTCTTTTCAAATTCTTGGCAGTTAGTGAGCTGTTTGTGAGAGGGCAGGATCTCTGTCCAGGCAAGATCTAGCGAATTTTGCTTATGAGCAAATTTTCAGCTAAGTTAAGATCAAGCTGGCAGGATCTTCTCCAGTCAGAACGTTTTAGCAGTTGTGCTGATTTTTGTTCTGAGCTGGCAGGATCGCCATGAAATATTCGTAATTGAGAGACGTTGCACGTTTGATTGTGCGACATTAAGTCTCTGCTTTATTGAATAAATTATTGTCTTTTATACTAATTTACTTAACCTATACATTCATAAATATCTTAATACTAATAACTAAAAATAAGTACATAGGAAATGGGTTATGTATACATGTACGTTTGTATACAGTCTTTGTATACATGTAGTTTTGTATGCATAACTCCATACATGTAGTTTTGTACAATTTGCAGCGTCAGCAGATCAGTTTGAATATTTTGGTATTTTCCCCACAATTAGTTGAATGTTTGTATGTATATTACAATGGGTTGTGTGTTTATATGTATAATTTATTAACTGTGATATGTGTATCATATTCGGCATTCCGTGCCGTCTATTTGAATATTTGATTATTATATATTTGAATTTGTTATGCGTCAAGCCGCAAGTATGTTACAGTAGGTGTGGCATATAATGATACAATACAGTGTGTGACGTATAATGCTACAGTAGCACCGCCCACTTTTAAAAGAAGGTAATTTAAAAGTTATGCAAGCTGTAATTTGGCAGTCGTAGAAGATATCATGATGGAATTTGGTAGGCACGTTACCCCTATTACTATATGTGTGGTAAATAAAAATTAGCGAAATCGGATGACAAACAAGCCCACTTAAAAAAAAATGTTATACTCAGTTGAGCAGAGCTCACAGAGTATATTAACTTTGATTGGATAACGGTTGGTTGTACAGGTATAAAGGAATCGAGATAGATATAGACTTCCATATATTAAAATCATCAGGATCGAAAAAAAATTGATTGAGCGATGTCCGTCCGTCCGTCCGTTAACACGATAACTTGAGTAAATTTTGAGGTATCTTGATGAAATTTTGTATGTAGGTTCCTGAGCACTCATCTCAGGTCGCTATTTAAAATGAACAATATCGGAATACAACCACGCCCAATTTTTCGATATCGAAAATTTCGAAAAACCGAAAAAGTGCGATAATTAATTACCAAAGATGGATAAAGCGATGAATTTGGCAGGTGCGTTAACCTTATGCGGCAAAATAGAAAACTAGAAAAATTTTGGACAATGGGCGTAGCACCGCCCACTTTTAAAAGAAGGTAATTTAAAAGTTATGCAGCTGTAATTTGGCAGTCGTCGAAGATATCATGATGGAATTTGGTAGGCACGTTACTCCTATTACTATATGTGTGCTAAATAAAATTTGCGAAATCGGATGACAAACAAGCCCACTTATTTATACTCAGTTGAGCAGAGCTCACACAGTATATTAACTTTGATTGGATAACGGTTGGTTGTACAGGTATAAAGGAATCGAGATAGATATAGACTTCCATATATCAAAATCATCAGGTTCGAAAAAAAATTCGTCCGTCCGCCCGTTATTACGATAACTTGAGTAAATTTTGAGGTATCTTGATGAAATTTGAATTTGTTATGCGTAAAGCCGCAAGTATGTTACAGTAGGTGTGGCATATAATGATACAATACAGTGTGTGACGTATAATGCTACAGTAGCACCGCCCACTTTTAAAAGAAGGTAATTTAAAAGTTATGCAAGCTGTAATTTGGCAGTCGTAGAAGATATCATGATGGAATTTGGTAGGCACGTTACCCCTATTACTATATGTGTGGTAAATAAAAATTAGCGAAATCGGATGACAAACAAGCCCACTTAAAAAAAAATGTTATACCCAGTTGAGCAGAGCTCACAGAGTATATTAACTTTGATTGGATAACGGTTGGTTGTACAGGTATAAAGGAATCGAGATAGATATAGACTTCCATACATCAAAATCATCAGGATCGAAAAAAAATTGATTGAGCGATGTCCGTCCGTCCGTCCGTTAACACGATAACTTGAGTAAATTTTGAGGTATCTTGATGAAATTTGGTATGTTGGTTCCTGAGAACTCATCTCAGATCGCTATTTAAAATGAACAATATCGGACTATACCCACGCCCACTTTTTCGATATCGTATATTTCGCAAAACCGAAAAAGTGCGATAATTCATTACCAAAGACGAATAAAGCGATGAAACTTGGTAGGTGAGTTGAACTTATGACGCAGAATAGAAAATTAGTAAAGTTTTGTACAATGGGCGTGGCACCGCCCACTTTTAAAATAAGGTAATTTTAAAGTTTTGCAAGCTGTAATTTGGCAGTCGTTGAAGATATCATGATGAAATTTGGCAGGAACGTTACCCCTATTAATATATGTATGCTTAATAAAAATTAGCAAAAACGACTACGCCCACTTTTAAAAAAAATTTTTTTTAAGTCAAATTTTAACAAAAAATGTAATATCTTTACAGTATATAAGTAAATTACTGTCAACATTCAACTCCAGTAATGATATAGTGCAACAAAATGCAAAAATAAAAAAAAATTTCAAAATGGGCGTGGCTCCGCCCTTTTTCATTTAATTTGTCTAGGATACTTTTAATGCCATAAGCCGAACAAAAATTTACCAATCCTTGTGAAAATTGGTAGGGGCTTAGATTCTGGACGATAACTTATTTCTGTGAAAAAGGGCGAAATCGGTTGAAGCCACGCCCAGTTTTTATACACAGTCGACCGTCTGTCCTTCCGCTCGGCCGTTAACACGATAACTTGAGCAAAAATCGATATATCTTTACTAAACTCAGTTCACGTACTTATATGTACTCACCTTGTATTGGTATAAAAATGGCCGATATCGGACTATGACAACGCCACTTTTTCGATATCGAAAATTACGAAAAACGAAAAAAATGCCATAATTCTATACCAAATACGAAAAAAGGGATGAAACATGGTATTAGATTAGTTTATTGACGCAAAATATAACTTTAGAAAAAAACTTTGTAAAGTGGGTGTGACACCTACCATATTAAGTAAAATGAAATGAAAAAGTTCTGCAGGGCGAAATAAAAAACCTTGAAATCTTGGCAGGAATACTGTTCGTGGTATTATATATATAAATAAATTAGCGGTATCCACAGATGATGTTCTGGATCACCCTGGTCCACATTTTGGTCGATATCTGGAAAACGTCTTCACATATACAACTACCACCACTCCCTTTTAAAAGCCTCATTAATACCTTTAATTTGATACTCATATAGTACAAACACATTCTAGAGTCACCCCTGGTCCACCTTTATGGCGATATCTCGAAAAGGCGTCCACCTATAGAACTAAGGCCCACTCCCTTTTAAAATACTCATTAACACCTTTCGTTTGATACCCATATTGTACAAACGACATTCTAGAGTCACCCCTGGTCCACCTTTATGGCGATATCTCGAAAAGGCGTTCACCTATAGAACTAAGGCCCACGCCCTCTTAAAATACTCATTAACACCTTTCATTTGATACCCATATTGTACAAACACATTCTAGAGTCACCCTGGTCCACCTTTATGGCGATATCTCGAAAAGGCGTCCACCTAGCAGAACTAAGTAAGCCCCACGCCCTTTTGAAAATACTCATTAACACCTTTCGTTTGATACCCATATTGTACAAACGCATTCTAGAGTCACCCCTGGTCCACCTTTATGGCGATATCTCGAAAAGGCGTTCACCTATAGAACTAAGGCCCACGCCCTTTTAAAATACTCATTAACACCTTTCATTTGATACCCATATCGTACAAACACATTCTAGAGTCACCCCTGGTCCACCTTTATGGCGATATCTCGAAAAGGCGTCCACCTATAGAACTAAGGCCCACGCCCTTTTAAAATACTCATTAACACCTTTCTTTGATACCCATATCGTACAAACACATTCTAGAGTCACCCCTGGTCCACCTTTATGGCGATATCTCGAAAAGGCGTCCACCTATAGAACTAAGGCCCCACGCCCTTTTAAAATACTCATTAACACCTTTCGTTTGATACCCATATTGTACAAACGCATTCTAGAGTCACCCCTGGTCCACCTTTATGGCGTATATCTCGAAAGGCGTCCACCTATAGAACTAAGTAAGCCCCACGCCCTTTTAAAATACTCATTAACACCTTTCGTTTGATACCCATATTGTACAAACGCATTCTAGAGTCACCCCTGGTCCACCTTTATGGCGATATCTCGAAAAGGCGTCCACCTATAGAACTAAGTACCCCACGCCCTTTTGAAAATACTCATTAACACCTTTCGTTTGATACCCATATTGTACAAACACATTCTAGAGTCACCCATGGTCCACCTTTATGCCGATATCTCGAAAAGGCGTCCACTATACAACTACCACCACTCCCTTTTAAAACCCGCATTAATACCTTTATTTGATACCGATATCGTACAAACACTTTCTAGAGTCCCCCTGGTCCACCTTTATGGCGTATCTCGAAAAGGCGTCCACCTATAGAACTAAGTGCCCCACGCCCTTTTGAAATACTCATTAACACCTTTCGTTTGATACCCATATTGTACAAACGCATTCTAGAGTCACCCCTGGTCCACCTTTATGGCGATATCTCGAAAAAGGCGTCACCTATAGAACTAAGGCCCACGCCCTCTTAAAATACTCATTAACACCTTTCATTTGATACCCATATCGTACAAACACTTTCTAGAGTCTCCCTGGTCCACCTTTATGGCGTTATCTCGAAAAGGCGTCCACCTCAGAACTAAGTAAGCCCCACCCCTTTTGAAATACTCATTAACACCTTTCGTTTGATACCCATATTGTACAAACGCATTCTAGAGTCACCCCTGGTCCACCTTTATGGCGATATCTCGAAAAGGCGTCCACCTATAGAACTAAGTAAGCCCCACGCCCTTTTAAAATACTCATTACACCTTTCGTTTGATCCCCATATTTACAAACGCATTCTAGAGTCACCCCTGGTCCACCTTTATGGCAATATCTCGAAAAGAGCGTTCCACCTATAGAACTAAGGCCCACGCCCTCTTAAAATACTCATTACACCTTTCATTTGATACCCATATCGTACAAACACTTTCTAGAGTCATCCCCTGGTCCACCTTTATGGCGTTATCTTGAAAAGGCGTCCACCTGCAGAACAAGTAAGCCCCACGCCCTTTTGAAATACTCATTAACACCTTTCGTTTGATACCCATATTGTACAAACGCATTCTAGAGTCACCCCTGGTCCACCTTTATGGCGATATCTCGAAAAGGCGTCCCCTATAGAACTAAGGCCCACGTCCCCTTTTAAAATACTCATTAACACCTTTCCTTGATACCCATATTGTACAAGCATATTCTAGAGTCACCCCCTGGTCCCACCTTATGCGATATCTCGAAAAGGCGTCCACCTATAGGGCTAAGGCCCACTCCCTTTTAAAATACTCATTAATACCTTTCGTTTGATACCCATATTGTACAAACACATTCTAGAGTCACCCCTGTCCACCTTTATGCCGATATCTCGAAAGGCGACCACCTATACAACTACCACCACCCCTTTAAAACCCTCATTAATACCTTTAATTTTGATACCCATATCGTACAAAACACTTTCTAGAGTCACCCCTGGTCCACCTTTATGCCGATATCTCGAAAGGCGTCCACCTATAGAACTAAGGCCCACTCCCTTTTAAAATACACATTAACACCTTTCGTTTGAAATCCCATATTGTACAAACGGATTCTAGAGTCACCCCTGGTCCACCTTTATGGCGATATCTCTTAAAATATTCTTTAATACCTTTCATTTGATACACATGTCATACAAACAATCCAGGGTTACCCTCGGTTCATTTTCCTACATGGTTATTTTTCCTTAGGTTGCCACCATAGCTCTCAACTGAGTATGTATGTTCGGTTACACCCGAACTTACACCTTCCTTACTTCTTAAAGTCAAATTTTAACAAAAAAATTAATATCTTTACAGTATAAAGTAAATTATGCAACATTCGACTCCAGTAATGATGTTGTGCAACAAAATACAAAGATAAAAGAAAATTTCAAATGGGCGTAACTCCGCCCTTTTTCATTTAATTCGTCTAGAATACTTTTATGCCATAAGTCGAACAAAAATTTACCAATTCTTGTGAAATTTGGTACTGACATAGATTCTATGACGATAACTGTTTCTCTGTGAAAGTGGGCGAAATCGGTTGAAACTACGCCCAGTTTTTATACACAGTCGACCGGTTGTCCTTCCGCTCGGCCCTTACATGATAACTTGCGCAAAAAACGATATATCTTAACTAAGCTTAGTTCACGTACTTATCTGAAGTCACCTTATCTTGGTATAAAATATGGCGGAATCCGACTATGACCACGCCCACTTTCCGATATCGAAAATTACGAAAAATGAAAAAAATGCCATAATTCTGTACCAAATAAGAAAAAGAGATGAAACATGGTAATTAGATTGGTTTTTTGACGCAAAATATAACTTTAGAAAAAACTTTGAAAAATGGGTGTGACACCACCATATAAGTAGAAGAAAATGAAAAAGTTCTGCAGGGCGAATTCGAAAGCCCTTGGAATCTTGGCAGGAATACTGTTCGTGGTATGGCATATATAAATAAATTAGCGGTACCCGACAGAAGATGTTCTGGGTCACCCTGGTCCACATTTGGTCAATATCTCGAAAACGCCTTCACATATACAACTAAGGGCTACTCTCTTTAACACCTTCATTAATACTTTTAATTTGATACCCATATCGTACAAACACATTCTAGAGTCACCCCTGGTCCACCCTTGTTGCGATATCTCGAAAAGCGTCCACCTATAGAACTAGGTCCACTACGTTTTAAATAATCATTAACACCTTTCATTTGATACACATGTCATACAAACACATTCCAGGGTTACCCTATGTTCATTTGCTAAATGGTGATTGTAGTAATTGAAACCACGTTTTTATTTTATAACAAACTTTAAATTATATTTTTTAAAACGCCGAAATGTATGCGCCAAATTCTTCTAAATTTTTCACCATCATGAAAATTTTTGAAAATTGAAAAATCAATATTGAAAATTAAAATATTGATAAAACATTTAAAATTACAAAGTGCAAAGTAACTAAAATACAAAGTTATATAAAAATAATAAGAACCCTACATAACCTCACGCCTAAATGTACGCGTCAAATTCTTTCTAAATTTTTCACCATCATGAAAATTTTTGAAAAGAACCCTACAGTGATTTTCCCTTATTTTGTCTCCAAAGCTCTCAGCTGAGTATGTAATGTTCGGTTACACCCGAATTTAGCTTTCCTTACTTGTTAAGATTAAGTTTAGAGCACATGAATAATTTGAAATATAGTCAACAGTCAATGAAGCGTGCAACCGAGAAACAAAAATGGTCTGCGAGGCGGAACGGAAGTCACCTTCCCGTCCGTGAGGACCTCACATAGACTGATTGAGTCCGTAGTGTTGCCAGAAATTTGTTTTAACGACCAAACTGAAAAACCCTATCAAAAACCAGGACCTATGTTGTAAAATAAGTCTGTCCTCTTGGCAAATACTAAAAGCTTCCTAGGACTTAAGCCACTGATGCTTCTAGATCTGCAGCTGTATCACTCCTGGAAGCTGGAGCCTTAGCCTGGCAAGTGCAGGGCACGAGCACAGAACGTCCTCGATTGTTTCCTCCTCCAACCCGCACTTCCTACATCTGCTATCATTGACCAAGCCTAATTTAAAGGCATGTGACGCCAGAAGGCAGTGTCCAGTCAGAATACCTGTCATGAGTCTACAGTCCTCTCTTTTTATGATAGAAGCAACTTTGTTAGTCTAAGGTTGTAAGACCTACACATAATCTTCGACACTTTACAGCCCCGCGCTTGAACCCACGCCTTTCTCGCTTGGTCGATCATGTGCACCTCTCGCCTTCCCTTAATTTCGCCCAGTCTAATTGGGGCGTCTACGGAGCAAGCTTCAAGGGATGCGCCCTTTTAACTAGTTCATCCGCTTTTTCATTCCCATCTGTTTCCCATATAACCGACGTACAAAGGGATTATTAAAGACCATTAATATTAATAAAATTTGAAAGCGGCTATACTGTGCTTATTATAGCCAGAATAAAAAAATACATGGTGAGATATACCTACGGAGAGAGTTTAGCCCTAGCTTCCCATCCAATTTGAGTCGTGCTCCTTTTTTTTAATATTTCTTACGGCATCTGCAATGAAGATGATTTTCACTGAGAGCTTGTTATGACAGAAATACACTCGGAGTGTTGCCAAAAACTTGTTTGTAAGTATTTGATCTGGCTTTGCCAAGGAGTTCAACCCAGGTAGGTGAAGCACGCTACCACCACACCACGGCGACGCATGATTACTTTGAGTTATTTTAAAAACATTTACGGAAATGATTGTAGAAAAACTGTTCACTAATTTGTGGGAACATATTTAAAATTGTCCACCGTTTTCATTTAATCCCAGTAGAATCAAGATACGGAAAACAAAATGATATCTTCAGGCATTCCAGTAAGAAGTTTTAATCGCGTGCTCGTCGTATGTAATTATACCCAGATGTACTTGTTGGTTGTACAGGTATAAAGGAATCGATATAGATATAAAGGAATCGATATAGATATAGACTTCCATATATCAAAATCATCAATATCGAAAAAAAATTTGATTGAGCAATGTCCGTCCGTCTGTCCGTTAACACGATAACTTGAGTAAATATTGAGATGTCTCCACCAAATTTGGTACGCGAGCTTATCTGGACCCAGAATATATTGGTATTGAAAATGAGCGAAATACGATGATAACACGCCCACTTTTTATACATATAACACTTTGGAAAACAAAAAAAACCTCATTATTTAGTAAATAATACACCTAGAATGTTGAAATTTGACGTGTGGACTGATATGTAGACTCTAGATAAAAATTTTAAAAACAATTTTAAAATGGGCGTGGCACCTCCCCCTTATGATTAAATCAATTTTACAAATTATATTATTAATCATAAATCAAAAATCGTTAAACCTATCGTAACAAAATTCGGCAGAGAGGTTGCCTTACTATAGGAAATGCTTTGAAGAAAAATTAACGAAATCGGTTAAGGACCACGACCACTTTTATATAAAAGATTTTTAAAAGGGTCGTGGACGAATAAAATAAGCTATATCTTAGCAAAAACGAGCTTTATATCAATGTATTTCATTTCCCAAGTGGATTTATAACAATAAATAGGAAAAACTTCAAATTTAAAAAAATGGGTGTGGCACCGCCCCTTTTATGACTAAGCAATTTTCTATGTTTCGGGAGCCATAACTCGAAGAAAAATTAACGGATCGTAATAAAATTGGGTACACAAATTTTTCCCATAGCACGAAATATTTCTAGAAAAAATGGACGAGATCGGTTTAAAGACCACGCCCACTTTTATATAAAAGATTTTTAAAAGGGTCGTAGACGAAAATTATAAGCTATATCTTAGCGAAAAAAAGCTTTGTATCAATAGAATTTTACTTTATTATTATATTAATTATAACTTTAAATTGGAAAACACTAAAATTTTTGAAAATGGGTGTGGCACCGCCCCTTTTTTGTTTAAGCAATTTTCAATGTTTAGGGAGCCATAACTCGAAGAAAAATTTACATATCGTAACAAAACTGGGTACACATATTTTCCTTATAGCCAGAAATATTTCTAGTAAAAATGGATAAGATTGGTTGAGGACAACGCCCAACTTTTATATAAATGACTTTAAAAAGGGTCGTAGGCAAAAATAATAAGTTAAATCTTAGCGAAAATAGTTTTGTACCAATCGTATTTTGGGAAATGGGAAAAAAATTCAAATCTTGAAAAATTGGTGTGGCTCTGCCCCTTTCTTACAATGCATTTCCCAAAATTTCTGGTGCCACAACTCGACGAAAAATTTAGTGCACATGTGTGCCTTTTAACAGGAAATATTTTCAGTAAAAATGGACTAAA
>JARSSU010011436.1:0-68185 GCA_029619165.1 Eurosta solidaginis
GTAATAACTTAACTTAAAAACAGTAAACAATAAATTGACTCTAAAGAAATATAACACTTTATAAGTTCATTGTAAGCTTAAACGATAATTAGGCTTTTTCGTCTGCGACAAAAAAATTCTATATTGTACATAATTATATATTTTTAGCATTAAAACTTTACACCTAATTATTAAATCTTACAGTTTATATCACAGTCCTAATTGTTCTAATACAAAAAACGTGTTAAATTTTGATGGTATAATAAGAAATTTAGGATCTCCTTTTCTTGCTATCGCAATGTAACACGCTTTTATTAGAACAATTAGGACTGTGATATAAACTGTAAGATTTAATAATTTAGGTGTAAAGTTTTAATGCTAAAAATATATAATTATGTACAATATAGAATTTTTTTGTCGCAGACGAAAAAGCCTAATTATCGTTTAAGCTTACAATGAACTTATAAAGTGTTTATATTTCTTTAGAGTCATTTATTGTTTACTTTTTAGTTAATTTTATTAACCAAAATAATAAAAGCTTATTTTTAAAAAAGTTTTTTTTCTTTAATTTTATTTTTTACTTTTTAGTTCGTTTTATTAACAAGTAATAGAAGCTTGTTCTTATAAAAGCTTTAAATATAAGTATAGGGGGTGAACAAAAACACATATATCAGTTACATCTGCGTATAATGCGTATTGGAATTTATTAGTACACATTTTATGCGCAGCAACTTCAGAGGTGTATTTAAAGTTTAAAGCATTGTAAATATAAGTATTGAAGTCATGAGCCTGGGACATTCGCGCAATTTTAGTGATGTAAATTGCATGGCGCCAGCGCCAATGCGGTGCCAGCTCAATGGTAGCTCATTGACGAAATTACTCCAGCGAATTTTTGAGGCTTCTTAGTAGTGAGTGCGTAGTACATTTTACTTGCGCTATTAAGTGAAACGACTTTTGTGTGTCAGGCACGAGTTTGGTGTTATTGGCGCTACTGGCAGTGATGACACTGAGCTGTTGACGGTAGCGCTGGTAGTTCAGATTTTGAATCAGAGAAAGAATTGATGACCCGTGTGAATTATATGGCTTTGGCCGTTGTAAATTATTATGGTGTATTTGTATATTTTAGATTTAATGCACAATTAATATTTGTGTGTTTGAGCGGCCAAATAATAACAGTAGTATTGCTAAAGTGCTGCTTAGTGATGGAATGTCGCTAATTTCTTAGCGATGATCAGCAGATTGTCAATATTTCATTCAACGGACGCGCGAAATTGCCACATCTGCTCAAATTTTCCAAAGATTTCCATTCTTGATTTAACTTAAGCTGTTATGCCAATATTTTTCAGCCAGCTTTTTTCAAATAGGTAATTTTTCCAAAAGCAAAATAAATTACAGAAAAGATTACAGGGTTAAACAGCTTAAAAATTCAGCTATGTTGGTTATACACAGAATACAACAGAGGGTTGTGTCTCCGCTTTTTCGCAAGCGATGAGATTCACCACGCGTGACACGTGATTCACCACGTCCAAATATCACAATCCACGGATAGGTACCGGCGTGTTTGTATGGGACTTAGGCTGTTATGCCAAAGTAAATACAAATCTTTACCGATAACTGTGTTATCGATTAATTATCGAATTCTAACAAAGTAATATTGCATTGTCATCGGAGTTATACATGTGTGCAAAATTTCAGCTCAATCGGACACCGGGAAGTGTATCAAATTTAAATTGCAAGATTCCATTACAGACAACAAAAGTGAAAGTAAATAAAGCTTATAATAATATAAAAAGTTACAAATTTCGGAAGATCCAGGAAATTGAAAGAGTAGAGACACAAGTTGTAAATATGAACTTTTCAAGTTTAATAAATGTAATAATTAGTTTCTTACAAAAGATGTTTTTCATAAATAGTCCATACATAATTGTTGTAGCAGTGCCACACACACATGGCCACACAAATTTTTAGTGTAAGTGGCATCATCGACATTCGTGCTTACTGTGAATTTCAGCGTATGTGTGTATGAATTTACAATGTTCGCGAACGAGAAGAGAGAAAGAATAACTTTAGATAAAACGAACTAAAAGAACAAATAAACTAAAAGAACAAATAGAACCGAAATGGAAGATCTAGTTCACTTGTTCAGTTGAGAGACCCGCTCAATTGAACAAGTTCAGAACGAAACGACCCAACTCTAAAAATGAAAGAGCTGCCATCCCTACAATCTTCTCAGTAAAGCTTTGTAGACAGAGGTGGACTTTTTTCCCTACCTTAGGTCGTTATGGTAAAAAGCCTGTTCTAGAACTTTGGCAGTCCATGCCCTGGTTGTAATGATCGGACTCCAGCGTTCTGACTTACTGATAATCCTATTGATTCACTAAGTTCACCTGTCATATCCATCAAGTGGAGTTGGGAACTCATCTGTTGCTGTGATTTTGGAAATTTTCTTTATAAATGGATCAAAGCTGGATGGAAATCTTGAAGGTTGGTACATTTTGTCAAGAGCCCATGATCAGCGAGACATTTAGATCACTCTATGGTATATGGCCTTTCAGGGCAGAGCCTTCGGGTCTCTTCAGACGTCTGGTCTCTTCAGAGTTGTGGCGTCTCTTCAAACTGCTAGTCTCTTTAGACCTCGGCTTTCTTCAGACATCGGGTCTCTTTGGACTTCGTGTCTCTTCAGACTTCAGGTCTTTTCGGACTTCTTGCCTCTTCAGATTTTAAAGAGAATCTGGTAGCGTTTTTAGTCTCAGATACTTTACACCTCCACAGGTATGTTTTTCTCACGATTCCTCGCCTGAAGAACGTTAAAATCGCTATGGGTGTACGAAACCGGACTATGGACTCCAGTAGAATATCACAAGGGCAATGTCTATCTGAACTAAATCTCTTGCACTATCTGACTTTATAAAATTTAAGCCCATTACAAGTTCACGGCTTATAAAAAAAGCGTATTTGGACGAAGGGAACATAGATTTATCAAGAAAATGCAAACAAGACGATAAAAAAAGTTGGTACTTATGCAGATGCTCGAACAAATAAATTCAGAATGAGAAAGCAGATGTCAGCAAGAAGACCTGTAGCAAAGTAATATTGGAAGCAGTTCAGTGTCTGGTTTTTACATTTACTGTGGGAAGGAAAGGATAGTTCATACAAACTTTGGACGACCAAGGAACGATTAAACATCAGTGGCCAGCTGCGACATGAAGTATTGTCCTTCTACCCCATCCGAACCGCATGAGCACCAATTGTTGAGGGCCCGGTGAGTACTGCTACAGTACTGAACATTTCCGTTGTAATTATCCTAAGAACTGCAAAAATATTATTTTTCTTTGTATAATGGCTCTACAGGAGTGCAAATGACTTAACCTTTTGTTGCCGCAAGATGGGAACTTTGATGAGTCCCATGGGTATTGGACCACATTCGACCTATGCCACGCTTACTCAACATACATTCCTTGGCTTTGTATGTTACGAAACCCGACACGCAAACCAGGGAAATTCTATTTCGACTCGCTTCTGATCCATGGCCCATCACCTTCTCTCACTATCCCGACTTGGTGTTCTCGTCGCTGAACCGAGAGCCCGAAAAACGCCTGCTTATCGTAGTTTGCATTGAAGACTGTCATTGGACATGTGTATTAAGTCTTTGTTGTAATATTAACAGCCTTCCACGAAACCAATGCTCTGTGTGTTAAGAGTGGTTAAATCCATGCGAGGAGCGCTGATATCAGAACACACTTTTCGCCTAGCTTGATTTGCAGGCATTTTGAGTTCCGTAATGTTTTCAGTCTGTTCTTGGGTAGTTGAAACTCGGGCCAGCTGATCTTGCAAAGAGGGATACTCCTCTAAGTGTTATCGCCAAGTGTTCAGTAGATTTTCATAGACTCACTACGACTTTAGATAGAGCATTGCATCGCAAAACTTTTTTTCGCTGAAAAATTTCAAAATTTTCTCTCATCTACCTCAAGTGATGGTAACATACTATTAACAGCCACTGTATAAATACACTGATTACATTAAATGCATTCAAGTGAGTGCATTGTGCATTTATGCAGGTGTATGCGTAAATGTGTCATCATGTGTGTAAGTCTAGCCTTCAGCTGTGGAATATCCACCCAGGAGTCACACTCATTGTTTGTTATTGTACAAGTTGAAACACATGCGCTGCAACTGACCGGGACACAATTCATCACACTGACCCACTGTGGTTGATTGCGCCGCACCATTTCTCTTATCCCCTAGTTAGCAAAGCTGCACGAAAACTGTTGATTGCCATTTCAGTATGCTTCGTGTTTGTTTGTTTGTTTGTATACAGGTTGCTTGCTAAAGTTTGTATGGCATTCCATTTTATGCTGTATTGGCAATTTATTATGGCAAAACCAATAGCAGTGCATGGTTTCCTCATGAGCGCGCTCGTGTGTACATGGTTGTGTGTATGTTTGGTGGCAAGTGTATATATGAGTGTGTGTGTGAGTAGCCCACATCAACGCTGCTGCCAACGCCATTGTTTGTTCACTGAGCCATGAAATTGATTAAATTTATATAAAAAAATGTTTTTTTTCTTCTTTTTTTATATAATTTGTACACCTCGCATGGGCATACATAGCGCAATTTATTTGTATAACTTGTATTTGTATTAGCATTCTCGCGCGCTAGTGTGTGTGGGGTTTTGTTTTACGAGGAGGAAGCATCGAAAGCCAGTCAGTGTGGGACTTTAACCGCACTAAACCTCCTACCGTCTGAGTACCATTTACCCCCCGGTACTACCGTCAAGTAATCCGTCGGGAGGTAGGTTGAGCACTAAGCTCTACGTCTGTCGGGGTCACGTTGCTGTACTTAGATAGTGCCGCGGTATTGTATTGTAGGGTTTTGTTTTTTACATATGTATATATGTGTAAATAAATCATATATGTATAAATAGAATTTTATTTTTTTTTGTTTTTTGTGTTTTTTTTTCCACAATACGTAACGGGGCTTTCCTCGTACTTCCACCGGTTGGAGAGGTCTTCTCTCCAATCCGAGTATAAACTCTGATTACATGTGAGACGTTTACCCTCATACTCGTTGTTTCTACGGTTGGAGAGGCCTTGTCTCCAATCCGTAGGTTTGTCGTTGCGTGTATGTTGACTGCTTTTGGTCGCCACGGTTGAAGAGGCCGTGTCTCCAATCCGTGCTTTATTCCTTTACCTGGGGCAGTATTCGAACGGTTGAAGAGGCCTTGTCTCCAATCCGTCGCCTGGTTTGCTATTACATTTACCTACATATATTACGGTATTTTCTTATTTTATCATTCTCACGCCGCTAATTGTACGGAGGCCTTGCATTCAATACGTGCTCAGCTCGATCCCCTCCACCTTAGCAATTTGTTATCCACCCACACAACTCGACTGTTCAATGTTCGCTGCTGCGCCGTAGCCTTTCAAGACTTCGTAGACACTTCATTTTTCCGCTATTACATCGCACGCCGCTGACCATTTTACCTTGCTTTGTAGCATGCATGCAACAATTGTTTCAGGAGTGTAATCCTCTCCAAATATTCTGCACAGTTTGCATCTCGAGCTATAGAACCTAGGACACTCGAAAAATACATGGTAAACATCTTTCTACTGTATCGCCGCCGCAGTGATCGCATATGTTGTTAGGCTCGTGATTGAATCGGTGCAAATATTCCTTAAAGCATCCGTGACCACTCAGAAACTGTGGAGTAGAAATCAACCTCGCCGTGCTTTCTAGATATCCATATATTAATATCTGGGATACATCGGTGTGTCCAACGACCATTGTTGAGGCATTCCACCTGAGCTGCCAGTTCTGCACGCTTCGCTCTCGTGCTCCGTTACTTGAGCTTTGATCCCGATAAATCGTCGCTGCTTCTTTTGCTAATATGTCTATAGGACACATTCCTGCGATGATTAGTGCTGCGTCGTCAGAGACAGTTTTAAAGGCGCTACAGACGCGTAGTGCACACAGGCGGTAAGTCGACTTTACCCCGCGGAAGTATGATTTATACTCCGTGGCCTGATGCCAAACAGGAGCCCCGTAAAGTATTTGGCTTTTTGGCTGTGTGTGGGGGTGTATATGTACATATGTGTCTTTTAATTTTGTAGTTATTTTTAAATTCTTGCGTTGTTATTTCTTAACTGTTATTTGTGGCTTATTGGCAGTTACGACGAATTTTCATGTTAAATGTGCTTAATTGGAAAAATTGCAAAGTCATACACACATACACTCACAAATATTTATTTGCATAAATTAGCAAACTTAAAGCTGATTTTAAATTGGAATTGTGAAAATTTTGTTAAATTTTTAAATATCAAAATTTATGTATTTTGCTTTCATAGTTTCATCCGAAAAATAACCCAAGCTTATTTAGAAAATTTTAACAAGAAAAGATATAAATCAGTGATGACCATATTGTAATACATACTGACAACAAATCGATAACGTTTCCATAACAAGTCGATGCTTTTCGACAGCAAACCGATAGCACATCGATAAAAACTGGTATTGATCGCTAGCTCGTCGAAAAAAATGGATAACATGCCCACGAAAAGGGAACAGCGGAAGAGATAGAAAAGAATTTGGCGGAACGCGGAATACACGCCGATAACAAATCGATTTGGATAACAAAACAATGATTTTTCACGACGATAACTTTTCGATAACAGTTGGTAAGTTTACAATAGCAAACCGATATCTTGATAAAAATCTTGATAATTTTACGATAGCAAACAGATAACTTTTCGATCACAAACCGATTCCAAGTTGATCAAAATTGAGTCCTCTAGACAAAAAACTGATTTTATCACTACCACATATTACACCCGGCGGCAACCGTGGTGTGATGGTAGCGTGCTCCGCCTATCACACCGTATGCCCTGGGTTCAACTCCCGGGCAAAGCAACATCAAAATTTTAGAAATAAGATTTTTCAATTAGAAGAAAATTTTTCTAAGCGGGGTCGCCCCTCGGCAGTGTCTGGCAAGCGCTCCGATTGTATTTCTGCCATGAAAAGCTCTCAGTGAAAACTCATCTGCCTTGCAGATGCCGTTCGGAGTCGGCATAAAACATGTAGGTCCCGTCCGGCCAATTTGTAGGGAAACATCAAGAGGAGCACGACGCAAATTGGAAGAGAAGCTCGGCCTTAGATCTCTTCGGAGGTTATCGCGCCTTACATTTATTTTTTTTTACATATTACACCCACACTGCTCAACACTTACACACACTCTGTGCTCTCCCATATAGCACTTCATACCACTTCAACCAAATATTACTCTTACTTTTACACTTACACTGTCCTTAATCTTATATTAAGAATTACGGTAATGACTTTAGTTAATGTTATGGTAAGGGAATCTGCTGCAGCTGTGGTTTTTGTATTGACTCGAATTCAGTTACGGTTGTGGTTGTGATTACGGTTACGGTCACGGTTATGATTATTATTTCGTTACGGCTACGGTCACAGTTACAGTGGTTATGATTACGGCTACGATCATGATTTCAGTTAGGCATCGGTTACGACCGCAGTCGCAGTTTTAGTTATTGTTGTGATTACGGTTACTGCAAGGTTTCAGTTGAGGTTGTGGCTGTTATTACAATTACGGTCACGGTTTAAACTATCATTTCGACTACGGCTTCGGTGGCGGTTTCAGTTATTGTTGCGGTTATGATTACAGTTTCTGTTCGTTATGCGGTTACCATTTCGGTTATGGTTACAGTCGAGGATACTTGTATTGCAATTACTGAAGCAATTTTCTACGTCAGATTTCTATTGCATGGTTTTCTGTTTTGAAACGTAAAGGGGAACCTTTCAATGATTTAAGTTCAGTCCATAGTTATTAGCTCCCATTTTACAATCATTAAGTTTTCATACGCCACTTACCAAACCTATAAATCACGGTAGTAATGGAGTGCCTCTTTACCAGAAGTCTTCCATAAATACCTAAACGTTCTAAAAGATCTTGATAGTAAGGGAATTTTTTTAATGCACTTGTTAAAGTGGCACGAAACCAGACGTTGCAGTCTATTTAACTTATTGACTTCTATTATTTTCATAGTCTTAGGTAATCTAGCTACGGAACTTTTGGAGACTTCACAACAGTATCTATCGTATGGTGAAAAATTTTGATGACTTCCGAATAATTGTTATCGATTCGTGTCACTTATTTGCTAAATAAATACAGGGAAATACCACATAAATTTATGCGTAACACTAGAGAGTTCTATGCAGTGTATTTCCTATGGTTTTCTTTCCGTTGAAATGTGAATCGCGCGCAACTCGGCCAGTTTTTAACATATTGACAAAATTTCACTTTAACGATACAAGGCACAAAAGTTCTCTCTCGATTTACACCATCTTTCTATAATGCCACATCGCCTCTTTGTGATGTCAAGTCAACTTTTTGTAATGTCACATCACCTTTTTATGATATCACATCACCTTTTCGCAATGTCACAACACCTCTGTATGATGTCACATCACCTTTCTGTGATGTCACATAACTGATGCACAGGGATTGTGATATGCAATCGAATATGATTATTCATGAATATCGGGGATGCCGATTACTAAGTCATCACCACATTTATGTGTGATAAATCCATGGTGCCCAGCCTATACGAGAAAGCTCGCCTCGTGGCATCTCATATTGGGAAGAACCAATTGTCAGATCAAACTATAGACTGGTGTTTCTTCTCTGACTACAAAATATGATAGAGGTCCTGTCCTTTCAAATAGCAGCATGTTCAATATCCTAATATATTTTGTTATGGAAATTTTCTGATTTGTCAACTAAGGCGCCGAGAGTTTTGTTTGTAAACCGAAACCATTTAATTTTTAGGTACATAAAAAGAACCAATAAAATAAAACAACATTATGAGTTTGAGAAATGGAATGAATATTTATAAATGTGAAAGAAAAAATATCAATTTCATACAATATCTGATTTCCTTTTCATAATATTTTCATTTGTTATTCATTCACATATTTTTTGCTCAATCATTGCGTGTTCTAGCTATTTTACTAGCAGTTAAATGACAGAGTCTATGACTATAAATTATAGTGAATGACTCTGAAGAGGAAATTTACCATAAAATCCGTAAGTAACAAGCTCAAGTAAACACGACAAAGAGGAATAAGTTTGGATTATACAGAAACAAGGAGAATTTGTGCACAAAAAAGCCACACACAAGAAGTATGTGTGAGAAAAACTGAAAAAGAAAAACAAAAGAAAAATAGAAAATTTAGAACAACAAAAAACTTTACAACCTGCTGGTGGCATAACGAATGACAAATAATCCACATGATGCCAATAATCATAAAAATCGCATACATGTAGTGTTGATAACTCATATAATAGCTGGATGCCTCTGTAGGTGTTTGGTAAGTGTGTGTTTGCTGTTTAGCTAGAGAAAAAATAGCAGGTGCATAGTCGAACAAAAAATACGATAAATAAACATATCAAAATTATATATCTTGAAGTTTACTTAAGAGCTTAGTTATTTTATGTGATGGTGTTCATGTGCGTAGGTGCATACGTGTGGGTATGTCAGTTTGTGTGGTATTGAATAACTGAGTATTGAATAATTTGAGTAATTTATAAGAATGTGTAGAGTTTGGTTTTTCAAAGTGAGGCGCATTGCTATGGCAGCTTGTAGGGGAAAATGAAGGCGTTTTGCACTCGAAATGCTTAAATTTGAGAACTGCAAGTATGAACAAACATGAGCTTGTATGGGTGGTATATGACGAGCACTGCATACTTTTAGGCGTAGCTATATTTGGAGAGTTTTTGAAGTGCCCTGTAGAGAAAGTTATATATAAAACATCAAAAAAATGTTTTCAGATTGTTGGGCGCCATTGTGTGGTAGTCGTGTGCTGCGCCTATGCGACAGTTCTTTTGTCCAATGTAAATGTTTTCGAATAAGGGACTTCCAGGTACCCGCAAATGATTACACTTGAGCCCATTCAAGGCCGTTTAGTCTGGCTTATACAATCGCCTGCTATTATTCAATCTACATTTTTTTTCTTATTCAAAAAATAGGGAACCAAGTAAGAACGAAAAGGAACTACAGATGATATTTTAGAAATTATTATTGCGAAGGTCGAAGATTGGTTCTGAAATAACTAATGAATGAACTCCTGAACTGGTTTCAGCACAGAAGACTTCTCAAAGCATTTTTGGCTGAAAACGAAAAGATGTTATTGTCGTGAAAAAAGCAAACGTATTTCAGAAATGGGAAAGTCCATTTCAGGGAAGGGCAACTGTATTTAGAAAAAGAAATTGCGAAATATATTTTTAAAATGTGCAAATGAGTTTGTAAAGGCCAAATGTGTTCCAGAAAGATATTTTATTAAAATTGTCGATCTTTTCTGAAATATATGTGCAAATTTCTTATATAAATTTACCAGTAGCTCAAAAATTAGGGCAGGTTTGCCTTTTGCCAAATACATTTGTCCATTTCTCACATTTTTTTGTCCGGTTAAAAAAAAACAGAAAACGACAAACATATTCGATATATGAGTGCAGCCGCTATGGTACCACACCAAAAATTACGGGGTTTGAGTCTGGGGCAAATCAACGTCAAACATTTAGAAACACGTTTTTTAGGCAAGCAATCCAATTACATTTCTGTCATGAAAAGCGTTTATGTGAATCTCAACTGTCGTACATATGCCATCGGAGGCAGCGTAAAACACGTAGGTACCGTCCCGTCAACTTGTAGGAAAAGTTAAGAGGAACACGAAGCTAAATGGAAGAGGGGCTCGGCATCAAATCTCTTCGAGGTTATCGCGCCTTTATTTCCGGCAGGGTTATGCTGTTTTCCAATTCATGCGCCTACGGATATGCAATATTCTCAATTTTGTATATCATAAGCCTAAAAATGTACAATAAGTTTTTTTAAAGGCTTGAATGTCCCAAAAGCTTTGGAAAGAAATCATTTCAGTGAATTTATTTCTGAAGAACTTTTTAATGAGATATTCGATTTGAATACAATTCGTTTTTTTCGTGTTTTTTTTTCAAATTTTCATAATATATAGACTTCCCACTTACCAGAGCTTTCTGCCTATAAAAGATGTCTCGACATGCATAAGACCCCGATGCCGTAAGTGGGGTCTCTCTATATTTAATGACTGTTTTTTCTACAAACATACAAAGGACATGTTGTTTTGTGTAGGTAAAGACATTCTACAAAGAAGTAATGTCCCCTGCCAAAATGCTACTAGTCTAGGATGAATCCGGAATGAGTCGCAAGGTGTAGGCGACTATAGCCATTTCTGATATCTTTATATAGGTTGGAGTGGTCACCTTTTGTTGAGCATGTCTATGGAGAGACCAATTGTATCTGTTTATGCCTGAATGGGTAGTGTCGGATGGTCCTCTTCATTCTTTATACCCTACGGGTACTGTCGGATAGATCATTTTGTAATGTTCGACACTCCTCTTTTTACCCTTTTAGGTACTGTTCGACACGACCTCTTTTTACCTACGGTACCGCCAGACATATATTTTCTCTTCTGTCGACACTCCCTCTTTGTACCTCTATGGAAGTATTCGACAGGCCCTTTTTGTATCCATACGACTATGTCGGACATATTCTCTTCGTGCCCCTACAGCCAGAATCACACAAGTCTATTCTGTTCGCCTATGGGTACTGTAGGACAAGTCCTCTTTCTACCCGTGCGAATTTCCTACAGATTTATAATTTTTTAAACTCACAATATAATACAACATTCTTAATTTTTTTTCGTATAAAACAAAACAAATATTACGATAATGGAACATATGGTCTAATATTTTAGGTTCGGTATAGAGCTCCGCATTTTTCTAAATAATGCTATTCAATCACATTTATTCTTCTTATTTTTATTCATTTCGTTGCTGTTGTTTTTTTATTGTCAATTGGCTACATAATTTCAACTGACTGATGTCAAATATACCCAAAGGGACTATAGGCATCGCTTTGCACACCATTGTGGATAAAAGAGATCCGGCGCAGAACCGCTCTCTTTATAGATATATCGCACGATTTTTGCAGAGATATTCCTCATTAAAGCTAGAAATGATTTAAACATAAGTGCCTTGTTTTGTTGACTGTTTTTTCTCCACTTGTGCCTTAGTGATATATTTGACTGTCCCCGTTCAAAAGCAATACTTCGAATTTTCTTTGTTCGCTTTGTATTATCGTTTTGATAAATGAAAGTCCATGTTGTGTAAATACAATAGCGTCACTCATCAGTGATTGGGTTTGCTTACACAGCAATTTGGCGCGACAATAAAAGCAATGAATTGTATAAATTTACAATGATAAATGTAATAAATAAAAGGCGCCTAAGAGTATTAAGTATTTTGAGGTGTGTTGCTTTGTTTGCAGTGGATTTTGAAAAATGTTTATACGTCGATGGTTGTCACATTAATCAAATGAGCGTTTCACATTCACCACACTAATAATAATAATATTTGACATGGCGTATGAGCACATTAATTTCGTAGTGTTTCATTAATGGAAAATTTTGTAAGTTTTCACCGTAGCACATGACATTTGAAATGATACAACGAAATATTTTAATGTCAGATAAAAGGAAATCTAATAATCTACTTCCAATCCAATTATTTTTTTTAGTCTATACGGCATTGTGCGCGCAATGTGGAAGTTAGTTTAAAAAATTTTAGCTGCTTTTGATTGGTTTTTTGAAGTGCAAACTGTCTGTACGCGGTAAAGTTTTTATCAAGCAAATTTTTGTTATCGAGGAGTTGGCGGTTTGTTATAGGTATGAGACGATGTTATCGATTTGTTTTCGAAGTGTGATAAATTTCCTATCGAGACAAGTTCATCGAGAGTTGTCCACTTCTTACGACCAGTTATCGTTTTTTTGTCGAAAGTTATCGATTTATAAAGGAAAATCACTCGAAGATTTTATCGTAATATTGCCGATATTTCTACTTGAAGGTTACTGATTTTTGCCAACGTTTTTCGATTTTTTATCAGAGTGTTATCGATTTGTAATCTAAATGATATCGCTTTACGTAGAATAATTCTTGATTAGTTATCAAAAGTCGTCCTCACATTATCGAAATGTATCGATATTTATCGATAAGTTAACGAAAATTTATTGATTTTATTATCGTAGTGTTATAGTTGGTCCATCGCGCTGCTTTTTATGCATTTTTTACTGAAAAGTTATAGATTTGTTCTCAAGTCATCGATTTTGATATCGATTGCATCTCGGAGTGTTTAACAATCATATAAGCGTATTTAGATTCGTTATCGATGACCCATCGTATGAAACATACCGGTAATTCTATACGACAGCATGACACTGCTAATATCGAGAGAGGTGTCAAAGACGCGTATTAACCTCGAGAACATATCGGAAGGCGGAAAATAAAAATTTTATCTCGTTCAGAAATATTTAAAAAACTCAAAATGACCCGGCGTGCTCCGAACCGCGCGTGTGGGATCCATAGTATTTTTGAGCAGAACGCCTTTCTGCATTGCGGCTTTGGTCGCGCTTATCAAAAATTACCCTGGGTGGATTCAACACCGGTTTGGACGACAAAACTATATCCCCGCAAAACACTTATGTTCACAATATTTTTGTGGGTACAACAAAATCATCAAATTACAACAACCACATGAAATTTTCATTTATTTTTGCAAATATCTCTTGACAGACCCAAAATGCTTGACCTCCGCTTCGGATCCAACGCGTATTTTGATACCCTCTTTATGTTCCTGGACGTGTATTAAGAGTGTCATGCTGTCGTATAGAATTACCCAGATACCGATAAAGGTTCATATAAATCGGTTACACATCTGTAACGATGATAAGACAATAACTGTAGTATCGCTTATTACCAATTAGGAGTCGACTTTCGTCTTTTCTTCACCAAAAGTTCGAAACTGTTTATTTTTCGTAAAGTAACCTCTGTTGTAGTTTAACTGCACCCCTGACGAGCTCTAGTTAAATTAAAAGTACTCGCTTCTAGACTGTATATTTTCACATCGCACTTCACGAGTATTTGGTATCTACTCATCATATCTTTTTTCTTTTGATCATGCGTCTTCCGATCATCTGGTGAAGTTGTGCAGACGAAAGCTTTTCAGCACCCAGCGAGAGGCTTTGCCAAGCTAATGTTAATACTGTGCTTATGTGGGTGGAGTGAAGTTCCTTACATCTCAACTCAGCAAAACAGAACTAGTTTTTTTACAGAAGCCAAGTTATAAAATCCCTGTTTTTAAACTTCCCTCTGATAGTGCTATACATCTAGAGATAGTAGCATTACAGGAATCTGCTGGTACTATATATGCAGAAATCTGGCTGGAGAGGATTTGTGCAGCTACTTATACTCTGCTGTGTAGGAACCACACCACTAAAATCCTGCGACAAGGATATATAACCTGGCAAGAGTGCTTGTTGTTTACACACGTTCGTGAATTACACTCGGGACTGAGTGTTTCTACGCCGTCAATGCCTCTTTTGCGGCCATGTTAATCAACTTCTTAGTTTCTTTGAAAGAGGATTGGGAGACGTCATCGGTACAGCAGCCACGTGAGCAGGTGATGTCATGCATTAATAATTACAAAGTGTTTCAATCAAAGAAGAATCAGGTTAAATGTAAATTAGTACGGCAAAAATATGTGTACAAACAGCAGCGACGTGAAGAGATGAGGTAAGAAGATGTTTGAAGAAGAGAAAGGTGTTTATAATATATCCGATAATAGTAGAAACCGAAGCTTCGGCTTGTTTGGTTGAGTAAAGTTTTATTTTGTTAAAATTTATCACATAAACAGATTTTTTCGATACGATTTGGGCTCAGGGAAAAAAAGTTCCACTACGAATACCCAATGTAAAATAATTTTCGAGCCTGTGGAAATTTATCGATTTTTTGGATTTTTATTTTTTTATTCAGGTCTCAATAATTTTTTATGTATTTTTTTTCGTGTCAATTGGGGTAGTCCCCAGTGAATTCATGCGCTAGGATGATAGTAATGCAGTTTTTGATTGTATGGAGATTTAGAAGAATTCTTAAAATGAAATTTTGTAGGCTCAAAAATTATTTTTTCGGGTATGCGTAGTGGAACTTTTTTTCCTGAGCACAAATCCTATCGAAAAATCGTGGCGCGATATCGGTTAACTTTCGTCCTTACAAATCGACCCACCCAAGTATTCATCCCGAGATGCTGAGTACCGAATTGCTAAAGCGTTAGGTAGGATTATTATTACTTTTTCTCCAACAACATTAACGCCTCCGACGAGTTTAGTTTACATTCACGCATCTATGATTTACAATTTAAATGTATAGTGACTTTGAAAATTCTACCTGCTCACCTTACACTACTTCATTGAAAATATACAAATACTCCTTGTATACTTTCAGGCGCGTGTACGTTTTATGCGCTTCATTTGCCTAAGGATTCATGGTATAGTGTCAAGCAAATTAAATTGTAAATAATTATAGAAGAACCTAGCAGGAGAGTAGAATGAATTTGAGCAAGAAAAGAAACACGAGTAGAAGCGAATTAAGAAGTAAAACGCAGCTGAAAGCAACAGGAGACGTTACTATAAGTTATTTTTATGAGTGTACTACATAAAAAGGTATGACAGTGGACACAGTTTGTTAGCAAAAGAAATTAGCGAAAATGTATATTTTGTCCTATCGAATAAAACATTTTTACACTTGCTTGCAGTTAGCTGCCTGTTTTTATACTCAGCTGAGCAAAGCTCACAGAGTATATTATATTAACTTTGTTCGCATAACGGTAATCCGTCACGGCATAAACTAATCGAGATAGATATAGACTTCCATATATCAAAATGATCTGGGCCATTAATTTAGCCCATGTCCGTCCGTCCGTCCGTAAACACGATAACTTGAGTAAATTTTGAGGTATCTTGATGAAATTTGGTATATAGGTTCCTGGGCGCTCATCTCAGATAGCTATTAAAATGAACGAAATCCGACTACAACCACGCCCACTTTTTCGATATCGAAAATTTCGAAAAACGAAAAAGTGCGATAATCATTACCAAGACGGGCAAAGCGATGAAACTTGGTAGGTGCGTTGACCTTATGACGCAAAACAGAAAATTAGTAAAATTTTGACATGCGCGTGGCACCACATGCACTTTTAAAGAAGATATTTCAAAAGTTTTGCAAGCTGTAATTTGGCAGTCGTTGAAGATATCATGATGACATTTGCAGGCACGTTACTCCGATAACTGTTCTGTGACAATGGGCAAAATCGGTTGAAGCCAGCGCCAGTTTTTATACACAGTCGACCGTGCTGTCCTTCCGCTCGGCCGTTAACACGACAACTTGAGCAAAAATCGATATATGTTTACTAAACCCAGTTCAAGTACTTATCCTGAACTCACCTGTATTGCTGTAAAAAATGGCCGAAAATCCGACTATGACCACGCCCACTTTTTCGATATCGAAAGTTCCGAAAAATTAAAAAAAATGCCATATCTATACCAAATACGAAAAAAGAGATGAAACGTGGTAATTGGATAGGTTTATTGACGCAAAACTATAACTTTAGAAAACATTTTGCAAAATGGGTGTGACACCTACCATATTAAGTAAAAGAAAATGAAAAAGTTCTGCAGGGCGAAATCAAAAGCTCTTGGAATCTTGGCCGGAATACTGTTCGTGGTATTACATATACAAACAAATTAGCGGTACCCGACAGGTGATCTTCTGGGTCACCCTGGTCCACATGTTTCATCGATATCTCGAAAACGCCTTCACATATAAAACTTAAGCGCCAAATACACGACACGAACATTTCCGCGAACATTCCACAATCTTGTTCGCAGCTTTGGCCATACACCATTCGAACTTTTGGCCGAACATTAGTCCTCTTTCAGACAGCGATGAATACGGACAACAATTGTGCTGCAGCAATATTGCTCGCTGTGGCAATTAAGCGTAAAAAAAATTTATACATTTCAATAAATTCACTCAGAAATTTTTTATTGTCCATTTATACTTTTCCGCGCACGTCTGTTCCGTTCAGAAATTACTACGATTATGAGCTATTTCGCCATACACGCACGAACAGTTCGCGCAAATGTTCGCCAAAAATTAAAATATTTGATTTATGGCGAACATTTGCGCGAACTGGCAAACACCACCATACACGACAGAAAAGGTCGCAGAAACATGACATAACGGGAATGTTCGCGGAAATGTTCGTGTCGTGTATTTGGCGCTTTAGGGCCACTCCTTTTTAAAAACCCTTATTAATACCTTTATTTGATACCCACATCGTACAAACACATTCTAGGGTCACCCCTGGTCCACCCTTATGGCGATATCTCGAAAATTAACACCTTTCATTTGATACCATATCATACAAACACATTCAGTCACCCCTGGTCCACCTTTATGGCTGATATCTCGAAAAGGCTAGAACTAAGGCCCACTCCCTTTTAAAATACCCATTAACACCTTTCATTTGATACCCATTTCGTACAAACATTTTCTAGAGTCACCCCTGGTACACCTTTATAGCGATATCTCGAAAAGGCGTCCACCTATAGAACTGAGGCCCACTCCCTTTTAAAATACTCATTAGCACCTTTCATTTGAAACCCATGTCATACAAACACATTCCAGGGTTACCCTAGGTTCATTTTGCTAAATGGTGATTTTCCCTTATTTTGTCTCCAAAGCTCTCAGCTGAGTATGTAATGTTCGGTTACACCCGAACTTAGCCTTCCTTACTTGTTATGCTTGTGTTTTTTGTCTTACGCTTTTGTACGCAAATAATTTATTGTCCTGAATTCGGTAATACGAACCAGGATAATAAAATTGTTGGCAATGTACGGTTAAATGGTGACCTTAGCGGCAAGTTTTATGACTCGGACCAAAAAGTGTTCTTATGTCAGTATTTTAAGTAAAAGTTAGGAAAATTTTGATGTTTGAGTTACTGAGGGTAATAAAAACTATTCGAAAATGATTAACTGCTTGCATAATTTTAGGGGTGCTCGAATAAATATAAAAATTTTATTTCAGTGGAAAAAAATGTCATATTTACTTCTGCTTAGGAAAGGGTAAGTAACGAATAATTTTCCTTAGAGGGGGATCTATTCATAGTAGCTATGATTGAAAGATGCGAGCTGAGTTTGCGTCATGGATGGAGATTGCTACTTCTTTGCCTTATAACTTGCACAGACACCGCTGTTCATAATACACTTCTTACCTAACTAGCAAACTACTCTATCTCTTTTCGTGGAGGTCCTCAGAAGATGTTTTAGTCAGAGTTTAATTTGCGCGTCTGTAATAAGCAAGCCACGGATGATGCTTAGTACAGCAGTTTGACCACAATGCTTCTTGTTTCAGCTAGTTTTGAAGAACTTGTACGGTTTGCAAGTATTTTCCTAAATTCCTCGCAGTTAAGCTAATCTATTTAGTAAACCAAAAATACTTCAAAACTTTAAAATAAAGTAGCGCTTTTTTGGCTTTATGGACTTTTTTGTTCGATACATATGAAAGGTGGCCCAAAACCTTTGGAGAGTGTCATTATCGTTAATACAACAACAAAAAACTATCGATGAGTGATTGCTTATAGATTCCTAGAGAAGTTATATTCGTTGCTCACTTCGCAGTCCTTTTCAATTTGGACATATGACAGAAGACGAAAGGCCAAAGAAGACTGTTCGCTCAAAGCTTCTTCTTTTCCTTGTTGTATATATCTGAAATGGTCTGCTGGTAAGGGAGCAGGATTCTAGTCAACACATTCCTATAGATCACTCAGAACCTCGGCATAACAGCAGGTAGGGAAAGGAAATACCTTAGATGTTTACTGGGTACAACGCCGTAGTTTTAGCTCTATCAACGCGAGAAAAGGAAAAATGGTTGTGATCAAAACTGACCGCAGTCATATAATTATACGACAAAAAGTCAGTAACAAGCAATAGCACAAAATAGCCACAGTTCCGTATTCTTAATGGGAGTATGAATATAGCTAGAATTAAGCATCTGCTGCCGGATCGAGGAGTGCACTGGACCGAAAGAGGATTATGTCGGATGACGAGCCTAGGAAGGAGTCAAAAAAGCGAAAGCCGTGAGCAATCTTTGACTCGCCCCTCAGACCGGCAAGTAGCCATCGTCAACAAATTTCCACTAAAAAGAAGATAACGCCGGAAAGTAGAGAGTAAATTGATGGAGTTGGTATTCGAAGTCGAAAGAAGAAGTAGCATTCAAATAAGCAGGCTGGCAGAAGAGCGTCAAAGTTGTGGCTGCGACAAACAATAAATCTCTGGATTTCTTACCGAAAGCGTTCCGCAGCCTCGTTTATCTGTGGTCAGAGGCTCAGTATGTTTCAGAATAGATGCTGCGTCCGATAAGGGCGGCGGAATTTATACTGAAGCTGATTGAGAAGCAAAACAAATTTATGGCAGTTGGTACGTCACTGCAAGCCAAAAGCAAGAGTAATTGGGTCGTTAAGCTGGGGCTGAACTCCTTAAGGTTATTTGTGCCGGGCAGATCCAGTGCCTCAAGGGGCCGAAGCTAGCATGCCTGGAAATATCAGGTGCAGTGAGCAGCACATCTCGGGAAGGGTTAAATATAGTTTTTCACTTGACTTGACTTCAGTAATGAAAGTGTTGGTGTGTGGACACACATGTGAAAATCAACCGGTTACAGGCACGCGACGATTTAAGATGCAGTGGCAAGGAAACGATTAGTGGGATCATAACTGACCTAAGGTCTGACACGGATTACATCACGAAGGAATGACAGTAAGACCTAGGGAATATCCTTTGAGGAAAATCAAGGAATATTAAGTCGAGGGAAAGATTTCTGGGTGCACGTTTGGCAAGGTGGATCTTTTGCTTATTGAGCAAAATGTTTCATAAAATCTTGACACAAAAGTCTATCTATCCTTACAATTATTGAAAATTATTCTATGCATATGGAATTAAGTTTTATGGTTCAAAATTAAATAGATACGTATTTACAAACTTGCATGAGCTAAATATTTTCATTGCTTAAACCAATAACCAATTTTTTAATTTTATAGATTCTGACCATTCTACCAAAACCACCATTGCTTTAATTAAATACCAAAATATCTGATTGAAAAGAAATGCAATATTGAGAAAATTTACCACAAAACCACATAATGCACAAATAAAATGGCACTGAGTATGAACAAATTCAGATTTTCCCCAGCACGTACACATACGCTTCTATTTGTTTGTATGTATGCACTTTAGAATTTGCAAAATATGTCATTTTGAATATGCAGTGAACTACGAAAAGTGTCATATATTCGATAAGGATCGTATTGACCGTTTGTTTGATGAGAGTTTTAATTTCGCAAATAAATTGTATACTAACTACAAACATATTGACGAAAATATTAATATTTATAATGAAAGCTTGCTTGCAGGTGAGAGTGAAATGTGAAAGCAAATAGAAATACAAATAAATATTTAAAATATTTGAGGTCACATCCCAAGGCTATATAGAAGATTTTTAAAAAGTATCGGCGTAAAGTAGATGTCGTGTGTTGGAAGCGGACTGGCCAGCGGTCTGCAATAGTTGAATGGCAGTAGACGATGGCGGAACCAGCAGAGCAACTGAGAGCTGCCGCTGATAATATTAGCTGGCGTATAGCGTGAAAGCAGCAATGGTACAAAACCGTTCGAGTTGTAGTAAGTTGAGGCGAACCTAATGGAGCTAGAGAACGACAAGCTTATGTACAAGGCAACGAAAAATATTTCAAACACATAACCAGCAGTTGGAAGTGAAGAGATATCTCACATACACATACATATGTAGTCATCAACTAAGAGCAGAAGTTGCTCACACATCAACACGCATATGGCTAGAAGAGAAGTGGAAACTACAACCACAGGTTCGTGAAATGACTAGAACTTAGGAGAATGGGCAAACGAGGTAACCGAGAGTATGAAAGCAGCGCAAGCTGAGGAATCAGTTAATGAGTTTGATTTAAACACGCTTTAGTTGTGAAGTGAAGTAAAATTGTGAAGTACCCCCAAAGTAATCTAAATAAACACCAGTTTGCAATACTGAATATTGGAGTTATTTATTCGACAGTTCAGCGATTCGAACATTACCAGAAGGTGCAAAATAAGCGGAATTTCCCAAATTCGTTACAATATCCTGAGGAGATGGCAGATGCCCTATTAGAGTGCTATTGGACACCTATACCGTCGCAGTAATCACACACTTTCATTGACAGAACGCGGGTTTGACTGAAAGTCATTCAACATTCAAGGCCAGTACTAAGTAAGTAATGGACTTACATTTATTGTCGGAGTAATTCAACCCCTTCTACTTGGCTAGTTGGCAGATTAGTTATGTTAGAAGAATTCATAAAGGCGAAGCATATCTTTTTGTTTCAATACGATGAAATGTGGTGGGCTGCTGATGCTCTCCTATACAGGCTCGCAATTGGTCAGCTATCTTATGTTTGCTGTGCTACTGAACTATAGTGTGGCTTTATGAGTAAACGAAGTTACTTAAGCTTGTAAATTGTTCTAATAACGAACGGAATGGGAGTGGGATTGGTAGTGAGAATGGGATGGAGTGGGAGTGATAATTGGCGTGAGAGTGACAGGACGACGGACGTGACGTGTAGTCGGGACGGACATGGCATCAATCAAATTTTTTTATCGATACTGATGATTTTGATATAGTGGAAGTCTATATGCTATCTCGATTCCTGTATACCTATACAACCAACCGTTTCAATCAAAGTTAATATACTCTGTGAGCTCTGCTCAACTGAGTATAAAACAAGTAAGGAAGGTTAATTCGGGTGTAACCGAACATTACATACTCAGTTGAGAGCTATGGTGACAACATAAGGGAAAATAACCATGTAGGAAAATGAACCGAGGGAAACCCTGGAATGTGTTTGTATGACATGTGTATCAAATGAAAGGCATTAAAGAGTATTTTATGAGGGAGTGGGCCTTAGTTCTATAGGTTGGACGCCATTTAGGGATATCGCCATAAAGGTGGATCAGGGTTGACTCTAGAATTTGTTTGTACGATATGGGTATCAAATGAAAGGTGTTAATGAGTATTTTAAAAGGGAGTGGGCCTTCGTTCTATAGGTGGTCGCCTTTTCGAGATATCGCCATAAAGGTGGACCAGGGGTGACTCTAGAATATGTTTGTACGATATGGGTATCAAATGAAAGGTGTTAATGAGTATTTTAAAAGGGCGTGGGGCTTAGTTCTATAGGTGGACGCCTTTTCGAGATATCGCAATAAAGGTGGACCAGGGGTGACTCTAGACTTGTTTGTACGATATGGGTATCAAATGAAAGGTGTTAATGAGTATTTTAAAAGGGAGTGGGCCTTCGTTCTATAGGTGGTCGCCTTTTCGAGATATCGCCATAAAGGTGGACCAGGGGTGACTCTAGAATATGTTTGTACGATATGGGTATCAAATGAAAGGTGTTAATGAGTATTTTAAAAGGGCGTGGGGCTTAGTTCTAAAGGTGGACGCCTTTTCGAGATATCGCCATAAAGGTGGACCAGGGGTGACTCTAGAATGTGTTTTTACGATATTGGTATCAAATTAAAGGTATTAATGAGAGTTTTAAAAGGGAGTGGTGGTAGTTGTACATGTGAAGGAGTTTTCCAGATATCGACCAAAATGTGGACCAGGGTGACCCAGAACATCATCTGTTGGGATACTCGCTAATTTATTTATATATGTAATACCTGCCAAGATTTCAAGGGTTTTTTATTTCGCCCTGCAGAACTTTTTCATTTTCTTCTACTTAATATGGTAGGTGTCACAACCATTTTACAAAGATTTTTCTAAAGTTATATTTCGCGTCAATAAACCAATCCAATTACCATGTTTCATCTCTTTTTTCGTATTTGGTATAGAATTATGGCATTTTTTTTCATTTTTCGTAATTTTCGATATCGAAAAAGTGGGCGTGGTCATAGTCGGATTTCGTTCATTTTTTATACCAAGATAAAGTCCGTTCAGATAAGTACGTGAACTAAGTTCAGTAAAGATATGTCGATTTTTGCTCAAGTTATCGTGTTAACGGCCATGCGGAAGGGCAGACGGACGACTGTGTATAAAAACTGGGCGTAGCTTCAACCGATTTCGCCCATTTTCACAGAAAACAGTTAACGTCATAAAATCTATGCCCCTACCAAATTTCAAAAGGATTGGTAAATTTTGTTCGACTTATGGCATTAAAAGTATCCTAGACAAAATTAAATGAAAAAGGGCGACTGCCAAATTACAGCTTGAAAAACTTTTAAATTACCTTCTTTTAAAAGTGGGCGATGCCACGCCCATTGTCCAAAATTTTACTAATTTTTTATTCTGCGTCATAAGTTCAACTCACCTACCAATTTCATCGCTTTATCTGTGTTTGGTAATGAATTGCACTTTTCCGTTTTTCGAAATTTTCGATATCGAAAAAGTGGGCGTGGTTATAGTCCGATATCGTTCATTTTAAAATAGCGATCTGAGATGAGTGCTCAGGAACCTACATACCAAATTTCATCAAGATATCATCAAGTTATCGTGTTAACGGACGGACGGACGGACGGACATAGCTCAATCAAATTTTTTTCGATCTGATGATTTTGATGTATGGAAGTCTATATCTATCTCGATTCCTTTATACCTGTACAACCAACCGTTATCCAATCAAACTTAATATACTCTGTGAGCTCTGCTCAACTGAGTATAAAAAGTTCAGCCCATTAAAACCATAACTTGAGCATAAATTGAGATCTTCGGCGATGCGTTAAAAGCTATCAACTTAGCTTAAACCGACTTTCTGATAATGGTGGAATTGGAGACGATTTCTGCATGTGGTGGTAAAAGAAAAGGGTATTTTTATTGTCTAGAATCACTAAATCCAACAAAATTATGAAAAGCTGCTCACTTTATAAAATTCCAATACATTTTAACTTGTCATTCAGTAGAGCTTTTTCATTCTACTGTGAAATTTTGTTGGATGGAGTTATCAGCTTTTACAGCATTGTCGACGAAAATGGTCGAAAGTTTGCAAGCCGTAAATCAAAAGCCGTTGATATCACTTTGCAAATTGGCGGAAATGTGGTCCTTGATATTATATACATATAGATTCTATCAAAAGCAAATATGGACCACGCCTACTTTAAAAAAGGCTAAGAGTTTTAATCTTAACAAAATATTACCAGTAGAGATATGGTAGAGCAAAGTACAAAAGTCGTCCTGATCCTATTCTATTTAGTGAATCTCTCCACAAAACGTTTAATGCCATAAAAAATATTTGACTACATTTACCTTCCCGGTGTTTAGACCGAGGTTCTCATCCAATTTCCGTCGTTCTATTTTTAATTTTCCCTACAAATTGAGCGGACGAGACCTACATACTTTATGCCTATTCACTAGGATGCTTTTCATGGGAGAAATTCACTCGGGGTGCTTGCAAAGCCACTATCGAGTGGCGACCACGTTTAGAAAAAATTTTTTCTAACTAACAAATTTTTTTTTGTTTCGATTATACGATGTAAATTTTTTCAAAGGCTCTTTTTGCGGGAGTGGGATTTGAAAAAAGATTCTTAACTTTTGGTAAAAGCTCCGAAGAACTCACTTCGATCGAGTATACTCGATACCTTTTACTGAGTATGAGTACTAGCAACGATACTTTGTTCCGAGTATTTTGTAAGAGTACCGGTATCGATACTTTTTCTAAAAGTTCTATCACTAGACAGGAGCAATGCTCACTTTTTAAATGCAAGAAACCATTTTTCGGATAGAACAAAGTCTGCCGGGTACTCTAGTGTGCATGTTTGTATATTTTTTCCTACAAGCAGATTCTTCAATTGCATTTCGTGCTCATAGACACAGCTTTCACATGAAGTTGCGGACTTCACTAAAATACTCCCAATCCCCATGATACCCACAAAGGAGTCACTAATTGTAGTTCTATTCATAAGAGATTATTTAACTTTTTTAATCGTCAAAAGCTATGACTTAACACATTTTAGAAAATGACAGCTTCAACTAAATTGCCATTCGCATGCACACATCCGTACAAATGTATCAAACGGGAGAAAGGCAAAATTTATGCCGACAATAGATATAGCAATTACCACGCTTATTCAAATTCATAAGTGGCAATATTTTAACACAACTGAATATATCTGCATACGTTCTATTACATACATATGTACATTTAAATAGCCCTGCAAAAAATTATGCGATTAACCCCTAAATAGAGTGATTTGCGATTGATCTCTTTTGTCTTCGTCGGGGTATAATTGATCCCCTCTAGTCCCTTTTGGGTACAATAAAGATAAGTCAGTTTTGTTATATTTTCTACAATACCAATACGAAAAAGATAATAAAAATAGTGTTTTAAAGTTTAAAAAAATTCTAAAATCCGTAAGAATTACTATATAGGTAGAAAAGGCTTATCCGCAGTACTCGTATGCAAAGAAAGAGTATCTGTCCGACATTAATCAAACAGGTACAAAGAGACCTGACCGGCACTAACCATAGGGGTTAGATTAGGTTAGGTTGAACTGGTTGGTACATGAGGACCTCACATAGACTAAATAAGTCCGTAGTGTTACCAGAAGTTTGTTTTAACGACCAAACTGAAAAACCCTATCAAAACCAGGACCTATGTTATAAAATAACTCCGTCCTCTTGGCAAATACTAGAAGCTTCCTAGGACTTTAGCCACTTGCTGCTTCTAGATCTGACAGCTGTGTCACTCCTAATAACTAGAGTCTTAGCCTGGCAAGCGCAGGGCACGAGCACAGAACGTGTTCGATCGTTTCCTCCTCCAACCCGCACTTCCTACATCTGCTATCACTGACCAAGCCTAATTTAAAGGCATGTGACGCCAGAAGGCAGTGTCCCGTCAGAATGCCCGTCATGAGTCTACAGTCCTCTCGTTTTAATGATAGAAGCAATTTTGTTACCATAGGGGTACAAAGAGGCCCTGTTCGACAGTGCCCGCTCTTAGGGTCTTGTCAAATCCGACAAAACGAAAATATATCAATCGCTTTTAGCGATAAAGTTTTGTGGGAACCGAACAGCATTTTGTTGACAATTCATAACTTGGTCTTCGGCTGTCAATGCCAAAGAGAGCAATAAGACGCTTTCAGCGTTCAAATCATGGGCTCAGCTTCGAACCCCTCCTAAACTTCTTTGTTCTATATTGGTCTATTTGGAGATCTTTCATTTTTAAATTAACATAACCATTAGTGATCAATTCACGCATCTTCTGATTGCATCGGGTAAAATATTCTATTCAAACAGGAAAGTTTTCTTTTCTGCCCTGGATTATTGTTGTCGAGGTCTTTTGACACAAGAAAGCGTCCACTATCATTAGAGTATCATTCTAGTACCACTGGGGCTAAAACTGCGACTGGTTCCTATTTGAGTCCTTATTGATCGAAAAAGGACTAGTAGGACCATATAGTTACAAAAGGGGATTAGTCCTATCGATCCCATTCGGTATAAATGGGTACATTAGTCTCTTCATAGGACATGCTCAAACAAAAGGGAACAGTTTCAACTCATACAAAGAGATCAAAACTGGCATTAGTCGCATACTCCTTTGCGACGCATCCGGACACATCCTAGACTAATCGCATTTTTTGCAGGGAGGTTAGTGCCAAACTAAGCTCAACACACACACACATACAACAACACATAACTTGCAACCTAAGCACACATTTAACAAAATTTTCTCAAGGGTACTTTAATGTCTGATAGCAAATTTCAACAAGTGGGCGAGTATGGAGCGCTGCAAAGTTGTATAAAGGGAGAAGCTATTTGTTAAAACGGATATATGTACGTCTGTATGTGGATATGAGTTTGATAGTTGTGGAAATGACCGATGTGTAAACTTAAAAGGGATAAATAGGAAATGAGTGAATGTGTGAAATAGCATCAACTAAAGCACAAAGGAATGAAGGTACAAACTCATACATAAAAACTTTTATCATCAACAACAACACACGTGATGGATAGCAAAGCTGTGAAACAATAACAAGAATGCTTAATATATCTCAAGTGCTATAAAAGTGAAGACTATAAAGGAGAAGAAGCAGAATCATTGCAGCTTTTCTCGTACAAAAATTGGCGCTCATAGAAGATACTTTGTATACATACATACTATATATGTTTATATATGTGTGTGAAGTTTATATACATACTCAAAAAAACAAGTAAGGAAGCTAAGTCGGTGTACCGAACATAACATACTCAGTGAGAGCTATGGAGACAAAACTAAGAAAATCAATCTGGGGTAACCCTGGAATGTGGTTGTATAACATGTGTATCAAATGAAAGGTATTAAAGAGTATTTTAAGAGAGAGTAGGCCATAGTTCTATGGATGAACGCCATTTAGGGATATCGCCATAAAGGTAGACCAGGGCTGACTCTAGAATTTGTTTGTACGATATGGGTATCAAATGAAAGGTGTTACTGAGCATTTTAAGAGGGAGTGGGCCTTAGGTCTATCGGTGGACGCCTTTTCGAGATGTCCCCATTAAGGTGGACCAGGGGTGATTCTATAATGTGTTTGTACGATATGGGTATCAAATGAAAGCTGTTAATGAGTATTTTGAAAAGGAGTGATCCTTAGTTCCATAGGTGGACGCCGTTTCGAGATATCGCCATAAAGGTGGACCAGGGGTGTCTCTAGAATGTGTTTGTACGATATGGGAATCAAATGAAAGGTGTTACTGAGCATTTTAAGAGGGAGTGGGCATTAGGTCTATAGGTGGACGCCTTTTCGAGATATCGCCATTAGGGTGGGCCAGGGGTGACTCTAGAATGTTTGTACGGTATGGGTATCAAACGAAAGGTGTTACTGAGCATTTTAAGAGGGAGTGGGCATGAGGTCTATAGGTGGACGCCTTTTCGAGATATCGTCATTAGGGTGGGCCAGGGGTGACTCTAGAATGTGTTTGTACGATATGTGCATCAAACGAAAGGTGTTACTGAGCATTTTAAGAGGGAGTGGGCATTAGGTCTATAGGTGGACGCCCTTTCGAGATATCGCCATTAGGGTGGGCCAGGGGTGACTCTAGAATGTTTGTACGATATGGGTATCAAACGAAAGGTGTTACTGAGCATTTTAAGAGGGAGTGGGCATTAGGTCTATAGGTGGACGCCTTTTCGAGATATCGCCATTAGGGTGGGCCAGGGGTGACTCTAGAATGTGTTTGTACGATATGGGTATCAAATGAAAGGTGGTAAGGAGTATTTTAAAAGGGAGTAATCCTTAGTTCTATAGGTGGACGCCTTTTCGAGATATCGCCATAAAGGTGGACCAAGGGTGACTCTAGAATGTTTGTACGATATGGGTATCAAACGAAAGGTGTTACTGAGCATTTTAAGAGGGAGTGGGCATTAGGTCTATAGGTGGACGCCTTTTCGAGATATCGCCATTAGGGTGGGCCAGGGTGACTCTAGAATGTGTTTGTACGATATGGGTATCAAATGAAAGGTGGTAATGAGTATTTTAAAAGGGAGTAATCCTTAGTTCTATAGGTGGACGCCTTTTCGAGATATCGCCATAAAGCTGGACCAAGGGTGACTCTAGAATGTTTGTACGGTATGGGTATCAAACGAAAGGTGTTACTGAGCATTTTAAGAGGGAGTGGGCATTAGGTCTATAGGTGGACGCCTTTTCGAGATATCGCCATTAGGGTGGGCCAGGGTGACTCTAGAATGTGTTTGTACGATATGGGTATCAAATGAAAGGTGGTAATGAGTATTTTAAAAGGGAGTAATCCTTAGTTCTATAGGTGGACGCCTTTTCGAGATATCGCCATTAGGGTGGGCCAGGTGTGACTCTAGAATGTTTGTACGATATGGGTATCAAACGAAAGGTGTTACTGAGCATTTTAAGAGGGAGTGGGCATTAGGTCTATAGGTGGACGCCTTTTCGAGATATCGCCATTAGGGTGGGACAGGGGTGACTCTAGAATGTTTGTACGATATGGGTATCAAACGAAAGGTGTTACTGAGCATTTTAAGAGGGAGTGTACATTAGGTCTATAGGTGGACGCCTTTTCGAGATATCGCCATTAGGGTGGGCCAGGGGTGACTCTAGAATGTTTGTACGATATGGGTATCAAACGAAAGGTGTTACTGAGCATTTTAAGAGGGAGTGGACATTAGGTCTATAGGTGGACGCCTTTTCGAGATATCGCCATTAGGGTGGGCCAGGGTGACTCTAGAATGTGTTTGTACGATATGGGTATCAAATGAAAGGTGGTAATGAGTATTTTAAAAGGGAGTAATCCTTAGTTCTATAGGTGGACGCCTTTTCGAAATATCGCCATTAGGGTGGGCCAGGTGTGACTCTAGAATGTTTGTACGATATGGGTATCAAACGAAAGCTGTTACTGAGCATTTTAAGAGGGAGTGGGCATTAGGTCTATAGGTGGACGCCTTTTCGAGATATCGCCATTAGGGTGGGCCAGGGGTGACTCTAGAATGTTTGTACGATATGGGTATCAAACGAAAGGTGTTACTGAGCATTTTAAGAGGGAGTGGACACTAGGTCTATAGGTGGACGCCTTTTCGAGATATCGCCATTAGGGTGGGCCAGGGGTTACTCTAGAATGTTTGTACGATATGGGTATCAAACGAAAGGTGTTACTGAGCATTTTAAGAGAGAGGGGGCATTAGTTCTATAGGTGGACGCCTTTTCGAGATATCGCCATTAGGGTGGGACAGGGGTGACTCTGGTATGTTTTTGTACGATATGGATATCAAATTAAAGGTATTAATGAGGGTTTTAAAAGCGAGTGGCCCTTAGATGTATATGTGAAGGCGTTCTCGTGATATCCACCAAAATGTGGACCAGGTGATCCAGAAAATCATCTGTCGGGTACTGCTAATTTATTTATATATGCAATACCACTAACAGTATTCCTGCCAAGATTCCAAGGGCTGTTGATTTCGCCTTGTAGAACTTTTTCATTTTCTTCTACTTAATATGGTAGGTGTCACACCCATTTTACAAAGATTTTCCAAAGTTATATTTTGCGTCAACAAACCAATCCAGTTACCATGTTTCATCCCTTTTTTCGTATTTGGTATAGAATTATGGCATTTTTTTCATTTTTCGTAATTTTCGATATCGATAAAGTGGGCGTGGTTATGGTCAGATTTCGCCCATTTTTTATACCAAGAAAAAGTGAGCTCAGGTAAGTACGTGGGCTAAGTTTAGTAAAGATATATCGGATTTTGCTCAAGTTATTGTGTTAATGGCCGAGCGGAAGGACAGACGGTGGACTGTGTATAAAAACTGGGCGTGGCTTCCACCGATTTCGCCCATTTTCACAGAGAACAGTTACCGTCATAGAATCTATGCTCCTACCAAATTTGAGAAGGATTGGTAAATTTTTGTTCGACTTATGGCAATAAAAGTATTCTAGACAAACTAAATGAAAATGGGCGGAGCCACGCCCATTTTGAAATTTTCTTTTATTTTTGTATTTTGTTGCATCATATCATTACTGGAGTTGAATTTTGACTTAATTTACTTATATACAGTAAAGATATTAAATTTTTTGTTAAAATTTGAATTTAAAAAAATTTTTTTTAAAAAGTGGGGCGTGTTCTTAATCCAATTTTGCTAATTTTTATTTAGCACATATAGAGTAATAGTAGTAACGTTCCTGCCAAATTTCATCATGATATCTTCAACGACTGCCAAATTACAGCTTGCAAAACTTTTAAATTACCTTCTTGTAAAAGTGGGCGGGGCCACGCCCATTGTCCAAAATCTTACTAATTTTCTATTCTGCGTCATAACGTCAACCCATCTACCAAGTTTCGTCGCTTTATCTGTCTTTTGTAATGAGTTATCGCACTTTTTCGGTTTTTCGAAATTTTCGATATCGAAAAAGTGGGCGTGGTTATAGTCCGATATCGTTCATTTTAAATAGCGATCTGAGATGAGTGCTCAGGAACCTACATACCAAATTTCATCAAGATACCTCAAAATTTACTCAAGTTATCGTGTTAACAGGACGGACGACGGACGGACGGACATGGCTCAATCAAATTTTTTTTCGATCCTGATTATTTTGATATATGGAAGTCTATATCTATCTCGATTCCTTTATATATGTACAACCAACCGTTATCCAATCAAACTTAATATACTCTGTGAGCTCTGCTCAACTGAGTATAAAAATATAAAATTCAACACTTTGTTATTAATGCATGGCTTTGATGTGTGGATTTAGATTGAATGAAGAAATATTGTTGTAAAGTTCGAAATGTATTAAAACAATAGTTCTTTTTATGTATGTGTGTACTTGTAAAATGTTCAAGTATGTGCTCTTTTAAGCACATACTTTGAAATAAGCGGCAAATTTTCTCCTTTGGGTTTTATAACGTTTCAATAGGTTTCGATTAGATGAATTAATTTACTGCTAATGAAAGTTGCTTAGTTATAATGAAGAAAGTCTTTCAACTGCTTATAGAAAATTAAATTTGCAGCATTTTAAGCTATTACTGGTGTGCAGGGGCACGCCACAGGGGGTGTCCTATGTCCTCTGCTCTGGGTTGTGGTAGTCAACGAGCTTTTTGTGGAGCTGGAAGCCAATGGCTGTCGGGTGGGCGGGGTATGCAGATGACCTCGCTATCCTAGTCAGAGGCAATTTCTGGGCACCCTGCGCGATGTTCTGCAGGGCTACCTGGATACTGTAGCTAGGTGGGCTAAATCATGTGCCGCAAGTTAAGTTGGCTGCAGTGTATTCTAGCGGAAGTTGCTGCGATTAAGGATGCGGTGGATGAAATGCTATCCAGTGCTACTACGGTTAGGGAAATTTAACATCTACTCCGATAGCCAATGGCTATCAAGGCCTTGAGTTCAACTACAGTGCGATCGAGGGTGGTTTGGGAGTGCCTAACCTCCCTTGCGATTGCATCGAACTATTTTATAATTAAGATTATCTGGGTCCCGGGCCATAGTGATATCCCGGGTAACTGTCAAGCGGATCTCTTAGCCCGTAGCGTACAACTGAACACAATGTAAAGGGCTGTAGGGATTTCGGGATTCCGCTCGTCCAGCTGTGGTTTGCTCCTCCATAGCTGGGCCTCGAATCAGCTCAGCGTTGGGCGGACACTACCGTACTAATAATGGGTTCTCAAAGGCTCACCTATCAATGGTCATTGGGGTTTTGACATGGCACTATGCGGTACGTCTCAATATACTGGAAACTCCATCCTGCTGTAGCTGTATGGAGGATGATCAGGTGGAATGACCAAATCACTTTATAGCTTGATTGCCCAGCTTTTGCCAGAACTAGACCAAAAGTACTTCGGTCGCAACTCACTTAGATCTCCCGAGGATTTATCCAAGGTTGAGATCGGTATCATTCGGAACTTTATCGTTACTACCCAACGATTCTCTAAGTAGCTAGATCTACGTCACCGTTTTTTTGTTGTATGTGGTATCACAACGACCTTCGTGTTGTCCAAGTGAGCTTTTTCGAACCGACCATGATCCAACATCAAATCAATAAATTAGAGATTAAACTACTTTAAAGTGTCATCTCGAACCGGATTATGGCAGCATAAGAGTAGACAGGAGATCTGGCGGAGAACTAATTTGGCTTTTGGTTAGTTTGAAAGAAATGTCGATTAAAACCAAACCTAAGACATTTATGTTAACAAATTGAAGAGAAACCGAGACGCCTTTTCAGGAAGAAAATTTAAGAGATAAAAATACATGATTTTGAAGAGCGTGAGCCAGCAGAATAATGCTCGAAATATTACTACATAAGAAGGAAATTGGCGACCTAGAAACCGATGCCCAGAAATATCTATATTAGGAAGGAAACAATTTTGTGCCCTCTTAACCTCGACCAGATTTTCACTATGCACCAAATCTTGGAAAAACCTCGTGAGAAAAACATTAACTTGCGCCAACTTTTCGTCGGTTTTAAAGCCGGTATTCTTATCGAATCCGCCTATGGCTGCCGCGGACTTACACATAACCCAGTGTCTGAAGGCTCACTATGATACTACAAAAATACGCCATTTCTCCTTCTATTTGAACCAATTTGATGCCGCGTGGCCAGGCTTGCTTAGAAGTGATGCACATAAGGCTTTCTAACGTTGGTTTGGTGGTGTATGTACTCTTTTAGCATTGCCTTGCATCTGGTAAAGCGTATACTTAAGAGTTCTTTGGCAGCCTAGTTCGCCTGCAATACAATTTCCCTCAATGTCCCGGTATCCCCGGACCTATGTGTGGAGCACACGATTCTGTGGACACCTCCCGAAGTAGTGCTTCACCTCATCCATTTGTCATAAATATCCTCTAAAGGCAGTCCAATAAATTTGCAGTTTCAACAGGGTTGAACCAACGAAATATAGAGGTTAGGGGCATTGATTCCACATTGCAATTGAAATATGGTTGGTGCCAACTAGGGATACTTTAAAGCATGACAGGTGTACATTGGGTATGTCGGGGTTGATTCTGGATCATCATGGATAGGACCAAGAGCCTCTTTCTGCTCTTCAGTATATAAAGGCTGAGTTCTTATGCACCGGATTTCTTCATACGGATACGACCCTTAAGTCCCTGGAAGTTGAGGCCTCTTTAATCAGTATTTGTTTAGCATCTCGATTTTCTCCTCTATAGGAATATTTTCGCGTCGCTGTGTAGATGGTGTTTAGGTGACAATGGAGGACATACCGTGGAAGTTTTAGCGCGGTGTTTTGACAGGCCTAGAGTTTTCTTCAGTGGAAACAACAGTCCAGTGTAAGTTCAGAATTGAATTAGTAATAACCAAAGGATTTTATTACCGCTTAGCTGTCGCTAAAATAAAGATTCTCTTGCCAATTGTGTGTTTTCTTTTCCAAACTGCAAACTATAAGAGCTGATACTTCTGCCTGGAAGACGCTACAATGATCATGTAGTTTTTAAAGAGAGTTGGAGGTATGGGTGCTTTGAAATAGACCCCTGCTCCACCGTACTGTTTTACTTAGAACCGTTATTATATATAGAAAATTTTCGTCAGCAGCGAAGCACCGATTCAGTTCAACAAAATCATCCATACTGGGGGACGTTTACCAAAAAGCTGACGCCCGCAAATGTTGTGATCGCACAGCGTCTGTGGCTCTAGGAAGAAAACTATAACTGTTTGATATGCTAGAGGGTTTTGTGGTCTTACTTCTCCAACTGGACTACTCTCCGAACGCTGTGCTGACATTACTGTTGCTTTGCATATGGCTTGATTTAAGGGTATGATATCAAGAATGATCTGAAAGCTTTGCTTGATGTTGTTCTTAGAGCACTGCTTATGCTTGCGTCATCTGTGCACGTTTCCAAACAAATTTAGCTTGGACACCTTGCTCAGGGCTGGCCACCATACGACCACCCCATACAGCAGTATTTGTCGAATTATCGTGGTGTAAATCCATCTGCATATTTTTCGAGTGAAGTTGATAACTAAAATATTTAAGTTCTTAGTTTTTTTCGCACATTTTGATGAACTTTTAACTCATTCAGGAACCTTGTGTATAAAAAGCACCACAAGGAATGAGCACTGCAAGACAGACACAATTATGCGAATATTTTATTATAGCTATGACGTTACTCGCTATCAGGCGATGAGCGAATTATTGATGAGCTACGTTTATCGTATGTGGTAAGCGTCATGTACCTACTAAATATATGAGCATAGATGTACTAAAGTACATGTAATTATGTAGGCGCACTTATATAAAAAGTATGCGGAAACTTTCTTCGCTTTTATGAAATAATATAAAATAAAATAAATGTAAGGCGCGATAACCTCCGAAAAGATCTAAGGCCGAGCTTCTCTTCCAATTTGCGTCGTGCTCCTCTTGATTTTCCCTACAAATTGGCCGGACCGGACCTACATGTTTTATGCCGACTCCGAACGGCATCTGCAAAGCAGATGAGTTTTCACTGAGAGCTTTTCATGGCAGAAATACACCCGGAGTGCTTGCCAAACACTGCCGAGGGGCGACCCCGCTTAGAAAAATTTTCTTCTAATTGAAAAATCTTATTTCTAAAATTTTGATGTTACTTTGCCCGGGAGCTGAACCCAGGCATACGGTGTGATAGGCGGAGCACGCTACCATCACACCACGGTGGCAATGAAATAATATGCAGAATGAAAATTGATGATACTGCGCTGTTAATTTATGTTAAATTATGTATTAATGTGCATGTGAGTATTCAAAGATTTTGAAGGATGAAGAACAAGTGAAGAACCTTTGCAATAGAGTTTACGAGTATGTACTTGATTAAGTGCCATTGCGTCTCTGTTACAGCAGGAGCGCTGTCGTACATTCTCTCATTAGTTGCTCACATATCCGCATATATGAATTTAGATATATCTACATATGTAGTTTTATATTTGTAACCCGGTCTATGAAAAGGTGGCTTATGACTCAAAAAAGAAATTGCGAGAAACAGCTGTTAACAGCTGTTTTGAGTCATAAGTCACCTTTTCATAGACCGGGTCACATATATTTATATTAATATTAGGAAAAACAAGTTTGATATCGAAGAACAAAAACTAAAAAAATACCAAGTAAATCGATAACACACCAATACATAATCAATAACTTTTCGATAACAATCTTTAACTCTTTAACTTAATCTCTAACTTTTTGATTACAAGTCATAAATTTTGATAACAAATCGATAACTTTTTTTTCGATAACGTTTTGATAACAAAGCGATCAACGTTCGATAGCAAATCGATAACTTTTAGAAAATATATCGATAAATTTTCGATAACTAATCGAATTTCGCTAGATCTGTGACTCCCGTCGATTACAACTTTCATCCATACGTTTTTGGCCATAATGCACTCATTCAGCTTATAGCTTACTTACTTAATTGCCGCTTAACGGTTTAAACGGTTCTGGCTGTCCAACAAGGCGCGCTAGTCGCTCCTTTTCTCTGCCAACCGGCGCCAATTGATCACACCAAAAGAGTATAAAACCGTTTTCCACCTGGTCCTTCCAACGTAGTGGGGACCGCCCTCTACCTCTGCTTCCATAGGCGGGTTCCGACAGATAACTTATAGCTTATTTTATGCAAAAAGATCGTACTATCGATGGCCATGCTGAAAGACTCACAGAAGTAAGTATCGAATACTGTAGGACTACTATCTAAAAACTCCTTTCTTGCAAACCTAAAAGTGAGAAATTCTTCTCAACCACACGCAGATCTGAGCGACTGTACTCTTTCCTACTAGCAACAACACGACTTTCTCTTTATTTCTCATTATTTGACTTGACATAATATAGATTACACAAATCGAAATTCGTTCCCTGCCTTGCTCCGTTGATCGAAGTTTCTGAGGAGCGGTGATGTAAACCTTGTAAGGGTCCGCATATTCGCACATTCCAGGTCTTTTTCTTTATTCTTTGGAATGCATTTTTTGAACTACTTTCTTGAAGATGGACATTCGGAACCTTCACTCCATTACACTCCTTAATTAGCGCCACAGTCAGGGACAACGTGGGAGCTACTACACAACTCATCTCTTTGCGAAGGCTGAAGTCACCGGAGAGTCCTTTTTACCTTTTTTTGCTATACAACCCTTATTTTGTCCTCTTTTCAGTTTTTGAGGTAGATAATTTCATACGTTTACGTTTCACATCTGTGTTTCTACCATGCAGCTTCCAACCGGGACGATTTGATATGATCACGTTTGAACGTCATAACTCATACAACCCTCTCCTACCGGGAGTAATTTGAGGTCACCAGAGCCTCGCTTGCTAAATATGCAACCCTTGAGCGCGTAGCGTCTAAACACCCCATGAATCCCAGCTTCATATTTACATATTGCGACTACCCAGCCGCATGACCTTGATGCTGGGTGGGCCCTCTTCCCCCAAGCCTGTTGCCTTCAGCTACCTCCTAGATATAGTAGCACTCATAAACGAAGCTTTTCAAATACATATGTAGAATAATACATAATTTAGCATATTGTCCAAAACCTAACACACAAACACACTTGTACATTTGAGGCACCCGATTATGCAAATGCGTCATAAAGCTATTAGCGAGTTTCTGCTTTCAAGCCAGCTGTCGTTTGTGCGGTATGAGGTTTTGATAACGCGCTCGTGAACTAACGCCAAGTAATTATGTTTTTGATACAAGTATGTACATACATACGTACATAAATAAAATTTGCAGGAATTATCCAAATACTACACAGCGCAGCTCCTGAAACCAATGCCATCGCCACCACTGGCGCCACCACAACAAATATTAGGCACCATAGAATGGCGCAGATGGATAATTTATATGGCGCAATGACATTAGTTGTTGGTAAGTGCGATTTGGGATAATTTTAGCGGTAATGTGTTAATGAGTTTAGTAATACGATGTTCTAATGGTTGGGTGTGTATCTGGATATAAATATCGTTTTAATTCGTATGATCGAAATAACTTAAAATGTTAAATTTTTTGTGAGAATGGATTTAATTTAAAGTGATTTAAAGTGAATGTACCCAGCAGGATAAGAAGCTAACTACGAGCTAATACAGGTTAGTTTCCGATAAACCAAACTGCACTCTATCTGTTAATTTTCTTCTGGTGTATGGCAATGTCCGCGAAATGGTATGGTGCATGGTTTGATCTTGCACCCCAATATAACCAAGGCTGAAGATATTTGGACAGTCCAAAGTAGCATTCAATATTGACAACAAAAGTTTGTGCAAGACATGAGTGTGTACGTAGTGTTTAATATTGAAAGTAGAAAAAATCGTAATGCAAACGTCTGAATCCTTTCTAGGTGACTAGTATAAGAGTGATAGTAAGGCCTCCAGACGAAAAACTTATAGTCGAGCCTGGATTTTACAGGATAATATATAAACACTTTGGGAAGTGTATGGATTGGAAATGAATTGCCTATTCCTCCGTATGAAGCCTAAAATAGTCTACGATTTTTTGATTAGTTTATTGGTATGGGTCGAAACACCCAAAATTTGTGCCAAATAGATGCCCAAATCCTTGAGTTCAGAGGTCAATGTAAGAATGCTGCAGAAATGTAATAGCGAGGAGGTAACGGAGTATGTAGAGTGGGAATATTTTTTGGTGGTTTATAGACAGATGGTTTTGGATTCATCATAATGTCTATCAAGGCCGGCTTGAAGGGATAGAGAGTCACCCCAGTGTCAAACTACGTAGTATATCTTTAAGGTGATCAGCATGAACCAGAAACTTAAAGCTTTGAAACCAGAAACATAAAGCTTTGAAAGCAGGTCCCATTAGTACTGCTTGTTAGATAGTATGACTTAAGTCACTCTGGAAACGTAGATTCAAAACCAAACCCCAGTTATGCATTCAAGATCTTGTTTGAGACTCACTCGAACGCTTTTAAAAAATCTGATTGTATCGACTCAGAAGGCTTTTTGGAATTCTGCAAAGCAGTCTTTGGTTAAGACTGCTAGATTATACACTGTGGACATAAGTAAGGCTATTGTCAACTGTTACGTGGAGTCGTTTTACTTAAAAAAATATCCTCGATCGGCGTTGAATCCCATCCAATTAAAGCCAACAACAAGAGAACTTTTATCGCGATCCAAGATTTGAAACCTGAGTGAAGGTGGGGAAAGATTTATTATTATAATTTCTCGTAACTTTAAATAAAGGTTTGAAATCTAAAAAATACATGCAGACCTAAGTGAAAAGACATAAGAGCAGCATTTTATTATATTTCAAATTTTTTTTGGTCACGGCTACTATTTCGCGCCTGAAAAACACCACATTGATCTGGCGGTTTGTATGAGCTGTTTATTTCCTGATCAGCACAGTGTACTGCAGACTCTTTTCCTTCCATTGCTTTTGGAACCATCGTTATACTCGTACATTGCCTCGTATGTCGTTTGCGCGCCTTTGCGCCAAACTTCCACCTCAATTGTGGCTCTTAGAGCATCACCATTGCGCTTCATAATCAAACCTCAGTACTTGGGGTTGGTTTTTATAAATAATATTGGGTACTTGGTCACTTTGGTCCAAGTCCCAACACCTGTGGAAAATAAAAACAGCACTTCTCCTATTTTTCGGAACTGTTGATCTAAAATATTTTAACTCTGAAGGTTGCCAACTTGAAAAAGTGAGTAGATCGACGCTTCATGGGATGTATGTACTCGTATATCAAATCAATCTGCCTATTTTTCATCCTCCGCACTCTTGCCTAATGGATCTGACATTCACCCTTCGTTGTTAGACTGTGTAATCCGTATTTGTTTGACACACCACTATACATTCCTTCGTGAATTCTGGAACAAATAACTGAACATTCCTATCGGTTCATCAATCCCATCCTTTAACATTTCCTTGAGCGAGATTAGGCAATCGGTAAATTGTTGAGCTAAAAGCTTTAACTGTTGTTCGGTTGTGCTGAACGCTGAGAAGACCCATAGCATGACTGTACTACAATGCTGAGATCGTTCTTCTTGCATTTGCTGTTAGCGTCGTGCGCCCCTCCATTCGTTCACAAAGCTCTTTCCCCAATTTTATTTACATACATTCTTTTCAATATCCTATTCCCGGTAGCCATTAATTTCAATAAACCACACAATTTCCCACTTTGCCCTCTCAACTGCATTTTAATAGCCGCCTATGTCATTAACGTCACGTTGGTCCAATTTTCTTGTTCTTCCTTTTAAAAATACCACCAGCTATAAAGCGGCATTCTGCATGTGCTTGCCAACTGTCGTTGCTGCGATTTCAACAAGCGTTTAAAAAAGATGGAAGCTAAAAAATAAGTTAATATTTTCGACTTTAAAAATGTAAAAAGGAATACGAAGCGCGATTTTAGGCCGAACTTCTCTTCCAATTTGTTGTGCCCTTTTTATTTTTTCCTATACATTGGCGGGACGGGACCTACATGTTTTATGCCGACTCCGAACGGCATTAACAAGGCAGATGAGTTTTCACTGAGAAGCTTTTAATGGCAGAAATACACGCGGAGTGTGTGCCGAGGGACGACCCTGCTTAGAAAGAATTTTATCCAATTGAAAAAACTTGTTTCTAAACTTTTGCTGCTGCTTTGTCCGGAATCGAACCCAGTATCTTCGGTGTGGTAGGTGGAGCACGCTACCACCACACCATGGTGGCCGCCAGTAAAAAAGAAACTCAAGGGAAATTTCATCATACAGAATCATTTCTTGGCTCGTATGCCAAAACAACATATGCGCCACTTGGTAGAATAATGCTTCCAGGAAATATTCACAATTATTCTGCTACTGGTTTTACATATTGCTTTTGTTGTTAGTGTTCACCATCACTTTTGGCTAATTTATGCCAACTGTCGGAGTTTTCAACGGCCTTGCAATATTGCCGTTACGACAAAGTAGTAAGTGACTTGCTGTCGCAAGTGCTTACATAATTCTCCTGCTCTGTTCTGTTTACCAACAAATATTTTGCTTCTGACTTCATTATTTCTCCTTGGCCGTTAGCTCGATGCTACCTTCTTTATGTGCTGTTGTGCTATTTTTAAAGTTTCAAGAAAAGTGTTTTTTATTCGAATTTTCACGTTCTTTGGTTATTTGCTATAACGAAAAAATGCAAAACATATAGCAAAGTCTAAAGTGTTTTAAGTGGAGATAAAGGAACTATACCCAGTTGTGATATATCCTTTCGTTTCTCTGACCTATAACACAGGTGAAGGAGAGATGTGAATGAATGGAGGGAAACACGGCGCGAAGAGCAAATTCAAGATGCACGATCTTAGTACGTTAGTCCATTCATGCGATGTGTTTCCTCGGCGCTCAGCAGAACCGAACGATAGTTAAAGCTTTAAGCTCAACAATAGAGCGATTGCCTGATCCCGCTCCAAGAGATGTTAAACGACGATAATGATAAACAGCTAGGATTGCTGAGTTATTTGTTCCCGAATCCACTAAAGAATGGAATGTTGTGTGTCAAAAAGGTCCGCGCTGAAGAGACTATCAACGAAGTGTGAAGGGTGGATCCGTTAAGCAAGAGGGCAGATTATCAAATATAGGCAAAATGAATTGACAAACATCCTGCAAACCTAGCAGAATGAAATAATAAAATGATGAAATACATGAAGAAGATGAATGACGTCGCTTCACTCACTATTTTAAAATTGCTACTTGAGTGAAACAAACTCTGAGTTATAACGATTTAAATCAACTGTTTTTGAAGGGAAAGGAGTAGCCCCGACACTTGTTCACTTTTCCCACAATTATTGGGCTTCGACCAAAGTGAGCTACAACCCAAATATTATTGATCTAATTCAAATAGGAAACAGAGTTTACAAAATTGTTCCCGATATATCTATTCATCTTCCACTTATGGCCCCACAAACGTGTAAGAATGATTGCTCGAAATAAGAGCGGTGCCACACCCATTTCAAACAATTCTTTATTACCTTTATAATAAGTCCCTTTCATGTTTGTCCCCCCATTTCCATACGAATTTTTGACCCACGGAAAAGTCTTTTTCGGTAACTTCCCGTTGAGTTAGACACTTGATACTTAGAACATAGTTCAGATCTGAGAGACATTACAATGCAAGTGAAAAAATCCGCTAGGTGGCGCACGGATCCAGATATACAGAAAATAATTTGAAAATGGACATTTTGCGATCGACTTTTAACTAACTTCTTGGAGATCCAGAGACTTGAAACTTTGCACATAGTTTGCGAGTAGATGGCACTACAATTCGTGGAAAACAAAATGCCGCCAGGTGGCAGATGAATCGAGATAAACGAAAAACACAGGGAATATTTCGATCGATTTTTAAGTAACTTCCCGGTGAGCTAGGGACTTGAAGCTTGGACCGTGAGTCAGAACCCGGTGACAATGCAATATTTGATCCAAAAAAATTCGCTAGGTGGCGCATAGATCGAGATATTAAGAAAATTAATTTTGATTTGGGAATCTTTCAATCCATTTTTAACTAACTTTCCGGTGACCTAGAGACTTGAAACTTGGCGCACAGTTCGAGGCTTGATGACAATACAATCCACAGAAAACAAAATTCCGCTGGGTGGTGCGCTAAGTGAGATAACTACAAATCCCTGAAAAACGAGGGGAAACTTGCAATCTATGTTTGAGTAATTTCCCGGTGAGCTGGAGATATGAAACTTGAGCCCCATGTCAGAACCCGGTGACAGCGCAATATTTTATCAAAAAAAAATCGCTAGGTGGCACGCTGATCGAGATAGTAAGAAAACTAGTTTTAAATTGGGAATCTTTCAATCCATTTTCAACTAACTTCCCGGTTACCTAGAGCCTTGAAGCTTCGCACTTAGTTAGAGGCCTGGTGACAATACAACTTATAGAAAACAAAGTTCCGCTAGGTGGCGCGCTAGTCAAGATAACTGCAAATCCTTTAAAAATGGGGGGAATCTTGCGCTCGATTTTCGAGTAACTTCCCGATGAGCTATAGACATGGAACTTGGGCCGTTAGTCAGAACCCGGTGGCAATGCAATATTTTATGAAAAAAATTCCGCTAGTGGCGCATGGATCGAGATATTGAGAGAACTCATTTTAAATTGGGAATCTTGCAATCGATTTTTAACTAATTTCCTGGATATCTAGAGACTTGAAACCTGAAATACAGTTTAAAACTCGGTGACAGTGCAATGTTTGATCAAAAAATTTGAGCTACGTAATGTACAAATCGAACTATTTAAAAGACGCCCCTTTTTTAAAATTTAAAACCAATTTTAACAATACGTCCCAAAATGTGCTCAAGTTATCGTGTTCACAGACGAACGGATCTACTTTGCCAAGATAAAAAGTTAAAAACGATACTTCGGGCGATATATGATATGAGAGCTCGATACCACGATACAGATCCGTTGTTCTAGACTCAGAATCAATGTTAGCTATTTACCATAAATTCACCTTAATATTCTTATAAGCATGTTCACCCTTTTCCTATATCTGGGTATAGCAATATGCATGAACATATTTATTTATGTATCTCCTTACCAACAAGGAATATGGTAGAAGGGAAAATAGTAGGAAGGAAACAAATTAACATTTTATGCCTTCCCTTTAAGGCCTTGGCCACTTGAGGGGCGTTTCGTTTTTTTCGCGTTGTTTACAAAACTTCTTCCAGAAACTTTTTTTTAACAAGTCGGTCACACTTAAGTAAGTGTGTACGGCAAAATATCCAAGCAGATTCAAGGAGTAAGCCATCTCCAACTGGTACTCCTCGGTCACCTGCAAGATAAACAAGTAAACATGGTCGAATTACGACAGTTACATAACAGAGGACCTACAAAATAGCTCAAGGAAAAAAATGTGTATGATCACTGCCACAATCACTGTCCACTGGCCGCTTGGCTCTGGCGAGGAAGGCAGCAAAGGAACAGTCGCGCACTACCTGGTTGAATGCTCAGCTCTAGCACACACTAGGCCAGAACTGTAGAAAGTAGATAAATGCTCTGTAAAAGATATCAGCAGGCTCATTGTCCGCTCCATGGTTCGAAAGCAGCACCGACTAGCCACACGATATCAGCAGCAATTCGTTTAAGGAGATATGTGCATCAAAATGGCTCCCAGTGTGCTACGTGGGCTCGGATAAATGATATCCGGGCGACACAGTAATCGACCAACCTACCGGCTCACAATCAAACAAAAGGAGTTACTTTTGTTTAAATGTTCTAATAGCAGAGTATGATTTATAAGATGTATGCGGCCTTAATCGGTATTATGGTGAATATGATGCCGATATCAAAACAATGTGAACATGAATACATAACTAACCCATTTCAATAAGATTTTGTGGTGGAATGCTTCCGCTGAATGTGTGTTTGGGCGTTTGGTTCATGGCGAACAAACACACAAACTGCTTTTCAAAACAATTTTATGAGTCTTTACCACGTTTCGCAAAAATGCCAAGCCCCAAAAAGGGTCCTTTATATTATGTTGAAAATAGGCATAAAATTTAGACCAAGCAATAAAATATAAAAAAACCAATTTTAAAATCGGAGCTTTCTTTGTGGAGTTCTAACTATATAGAATCATAATTTCGAAAAATTCGCAGGTGACAAAATTTCGCTTATCATCCTATGACTCGGAAGCTTAAACATAGAAGAAATATGAAAAGCCTCTAAGAAATTATGCCTAAAGCAATGTGGGCTAAGGCCACAAGCTTTATAAGTTTTTTATATATTTTTTTCACTTGCTGCCCCTCCTTTCTATTTTCCCTTTTTCCCTTTTCTACTGAATCTTCTTTGGTCGCTTAAGTCTTATTGGCGATTACGGCTCGATGTTCACACACATGCTCATTATAAGTTTGCGAAGCTCGAGAAATCTCTTCAATGGCCATTTTACAAAATCACTTTAGCAAATGTTTGTTCTTCATTCATTTGGAACGTTAAAGTGATTATTTCCAACCCATTACGTTTATAGCTAAACTACACATTCTTAGATAAACAGAGAAACAATGCTCAAGTATTCGCTTTGTTGTTGCGTGCAAACTCCTAATAAACATAGACAAAAACAAGCAATTTGAGAATATCCGCGGTAATCAGCCGCAGAGAGAGTTCCCGAAAATTCGTAAACACGCACTATTAACCGCAAAAGCATAATACTGTTACGAATATTAGCAAAACTAAGGAGTGCTGCCAGCTCTAAGCCGATCTAAGCAGTGACGTGAATGCACATCAATAATTCAATCATTATGTATCTACATAAACGAATAAATAATTGCGTCTACACATATGTACACATTCCGACGAGCAACATTTACATACAAGGCAGCGAGAGATGAGATGTCACACACCGATGAATTTACTTATACGCTTATGTGTGTGTGGGAGACTGTAAACTACAAACACATGCATATACCTTATCTGAGTTGTCACAAGAGAGAGCAATAATTTGTGCACGTAGTTGTGGCTGGCGATTTTGTAGCCGAAACAACTAGTAACTTCTGGAAATCGAAGAGCCTAGAAGTATGCAGCGTAAACTATAAAAGCGATGCAGGCGAGTAAGAAGTAATTCAGTTTGATTTGAATTGTCAAGCAGTTACGAGTAAGACGATATCTAGCGAGCAATAGCACTATTATTTTGAAAGTCAGTTTCCTTTAAGATATCAGTTTGGTTATTAAGCTATTCGTTGCACAGTTTGGGTGTTATTGTGAAGTACTTAATAAAGGCCATTTTTCCATCATTCAATATTGGAGTTATTTATTCAACAGTTTAGTGATTCGAACTTAGCAGAGGATTGCAAATAAGAGGATTTGCAAGTAAATTCGTTACAATTGGTGTCAGAAGAGGAATTGTTGAATAAATTCTAGAGGACAACAAGGACATGGCAAAGTTAAGTGAATTGAAGATCCCGCAACTGAAGAAGGAGTTGGAGAGCCGTGGATTGAATACAAGCGGCGTTAAACTCGAACTTCAGGCACGGCTACGAGAAGCAATGGAAGCAGAAGGAATTGATGTGGAAGAGCATGTCTTTCATCTTGATGGCGAGGAGACAACAAAAATTGAAGAGAAGAACGAAACATCGCAGACGGTTACCAGTACAGACTTGAACATGATTTTAGCTGCAATATCTGCTCAAACATCGACAGTGTCATCTCAACTGGCAGAACAGCAGACATATATGGAATCGCAGGAGAACCGTATAACATCCAAGATGGAAGAACAGAAGACATATATGGCATCACAACTAGAATCGCAGGAGACACGCATAACATCCATGATTGAAGCACAAGAAACGCGTATGTCAGAAATGTCGACACAGATTACATCGAAGATTGAAGCACAAGAAACGCGTATGTCAGAAATGTCGACACAGATTACATCGAAGATTGAAGCACAAGAAACGCGTATGGCAGAAATGTCGACACAGATTACATCAAAAATGGAGACACAACTGAAATCACAAGAGGCACGCATAACAGTACAACTCGAAGCACAAGAGGCGCGTATATCATCAAAACTCGAAGCACGTATGGACGAGAAAATAACGCAGTTTGAGGAAAAAATCGAAGCCGAGGTGGATGCTTTGAGAGGTCGTATACAAGAGTTGCAATTAAACCGCCCAGCTGTTTCAGCAAGCAATACAAAGGTAAAAACACCATCCTTTGACGGTTCTGTTCCTTTCCAGGTTTTCAAGCTACAGTTTGAGAAGACCGCAGCAGTGAACAACTGGAATGCGGAAGATAAAGTTGCTGCACTGTTCGTGGCATTGAAAGGGCCTGCAGCGGAAATCTTACAGACGATTCCAGAGTACGAACGGAACAGTTATGAAACATTGATGGCTGCTGTAGAACGACGTTATGGAAGCGAGCATAGGAAACAGATATTCCAAATTGAGTTGAAAAACCGCTACCAAAAAGCAAATGAGACATTGCAGGAGTTTGCTTCAGATATTGAAAGATTGGCTCATCTTGCAAATGCGGACGCACCCGTGGAATACACGGAAAGAGTGAAGATTCAAAGCTTTATAAATGGCATACGGGACGTCGAAACGAAGCGAGCCACATACGCGAACCCAAAGCAAACATTTTCTGAAACGGTATCCCATGCATTGACTCAGGAAACGGCGTCATTATTGAGTAAACCAGCATACAAAGCTCATCGTGTGGAAGTAGAAAGGCCGGAGTGGGTAGACACAATTTTGGAAGCACTAAGGGATCTCAACAGAAGAATGCCGGAGTTATTAAATGCTTCAAGTGCGGCAACCCAGGTCACATTGCACGTCATTGCGATCTTGGTCCTAATAGTTCCAACAATGTGGGTGGCCGTAAACGCAAAGCTGGCGGAAATGAGCAAGAGCGTGTCGAAAGTAAAGAACGAAAACTTGCCCCGGCTGTTGAATGTCCTGTGATATCTGTGTCGCAGATTGGAAGGAAATCAAGCAGTCTTACCATCAGAGGGAATGTGGATGGTAAAGAGCGTGTACTGACTGTAGATACGGGGGCATCTCATTCCTTGATTCGATCTGATTTGGTCTACAGGGGAATAAAGTCATTACCTGGAGCGAGGTTGCGTACGGTCACAGGCGAATATAACCAAGTTCAGGGAGAAGTAATATGTGAAGTCCTAATTGGGAAGGTCATGGTTCTACACAAATTCGTTGTGGCGGAGATCGTTGATGAAGTTATATTGGGAGTGGATTTCTTGGTTGACCATGACATCAAGATCGATATGCAGAGAAGGGTGATGCATTATGAGAACCAAGATGTGCCACTTAACTTCAGTAAGCGAGTGCTGGTCGAGGAGATTCGACAGAGACCACGGAAGTCAAGGAAAGTAGATCGAGCAAAGGTTGATGGATCGAATGTGCCAAATAAAGCGAAATTAAAAGTACCTGCGAGGAAAAGACCGGCATCAACAAACCCTAATGGACGCACTAAATTCACTGAAAGAATTTTTCAGAAAGAATGCAAGGATGATTTCAAGCCAGCGCGCACTTTTGTTGGGAAACGTCGGAACGATACTGAGTATGTGAAGCCAATCCGTCAAGAACAAGCTCTACAAAGTAGTTCAGTCAGTTTCCTTTAAGATATCAGTTTGGTTATTAAGCTATTCGTTGCACAGTTTGGGTGTTATTGTGAAGTACTTAATAAAGGCCATTTTTCCATCATTCAATATTGGAGTTATTTATTCAACAGTTTAGTGATTCGAACTTAGCAGAGGATTGCAAATAAATTCGTTACAATACGAATGATTTGAACAAACGAGGCGGAAAATACGAGCGTAAATAAGTGAAGAAGAAAATGTGTAAACATATGAGATTTTGAGGCATGGTTTAAATGGATACTGTGTGATATTTAAAATTGATCAAAATCTGGGTCAAAACTTTTGAAAGAAGAGATCTTTTTATAGAAAAAAATAAATCCCGCAGGCATTATGCAAATTTTTTGGAAATAAAATAAAGTAAAATAGGACAAAACAAAATAAAATAAAATAAAATAAAGCAAAATAAATATAAATAAAGTAAAATAAAATAAAATGAAATAAAATAAAATAAAATAAAATAAAGTAAAGTAAAGTAAAATAAAATAAAACAAAATAAAATAAAATATAATAAAATGAGTTAAAATATAATAAAATAAAGTAAATTTAAAAAAATAAAAATAATTTAAATTAAAGTTAAATTAATTCAATAAAATAATATAAAATATATTAAAATAAAATAAAATAAAATAAAATAAAATAAATAAAATAAAAGAAAATAAAATAATTAATTAGATTAGTTGAGCTAAAAGGCCTCGATTAATGAATAAAACTTCCTTTTGGTTTGTTTTATATTCATAAATTTTAATTTTGGTCGATATTTCGACTTCAAACTGAAGTCATCATCAGGGACATATGGACATGTGTGATCGACTGAGGAAGTTTTATTCATAAACCGCGGCCTTTCAGCTCAACTAATCTAATTAATTGCAATATTCAAGGCTACTCAATTTTATCAAAATTAAAATAAAATAAAATATAAGAAAGTAAAACAAAATAAAATAAAGTAAAAAAATAAAATTAATTTAAACTAAAGTAAAATTTATTTAATTATTATTAAATTATATTCAATTCAATTAAAAAAAATTTAATAAAATAAAATAAAACAAATAACAAAATCAGACAAAATGTGTTAAAATTAAATTAAATTAAGTTTAAGGCCTAAGGCGATTCGAATCCGTGATCTTACAAATCAGTAGGCCGATGGAACAACATAAATTAAATTAAATAAAACAAATTAAAATTAAATTAAATATAATAAAATGAAAAAATAATAAATACAAAAAAATACAAAAAAATAAATAAAATAATATAAAATAAAATTAAACTGAAAAAACTAAAATTAAATTAATTAAAGTAAAAAAAATTAAATCAATTTAAAAAAAAATTTATTAAATATAATAAAATAAAATTAAATCAAATTATATTAAAGTCAATTTAAAGAAATAAAAAGGACAAAATATATTAAAATTAAATCAAATAAAACAAAGCAAAATTAAATTAAATATAACAAATTAAATTAAATTTAAAAAACAATACCCAAATCAAATACATAATATAAATAAAGTAAAATAAAATAAAACAGAATAAAATAAAAATTAAGCCCCACAAAAATAAATTAAATGAAATTAAATACAGTAAAATAAAATGAAATAAAATAAAATAAAATAATTTAATAATTTGGGAAAAATTAAACAACTTGACATCAGGACGGACAAGGCGACAGCTGTTTCGATTATACCTTGTAAATCTCTTCAAAGCCTTTTCTCCCGGGAGTGGGAGTCGAACCCGCACTCCTAACTCATAAAAATAAAATAAAAAAAATTTAAAAAGGCAAAATAAAAAAAGATAAAATACAATAAACTACAATAAAATAAAATGAAATAAAAAAATAAAATAAGATAAGATAAATCAAATCAAAATTCAATTATTGTAAATTAAATCAAATTAAATAAAATAAAAAATTTAATAAAGCAAAATAAAACAAAAATATAAATTAAATTGAATGAAATAAAATAAATAATTAAATAAAATAGGACAAAAAAATTAAATAATAATAAAACAAACTAAAAACGAAAAGAATGAAATAAAAAAAAATAGTTGCGAGCAAATACACATTAATACGTGAAAATATTTATTCTATGTAAATAACTTAAATACTTTTCAAACTGTTGCTTCTACTACATCTTAACAACATTATAATATGCAAAAACAAAAGTCATTTAATAACATTCAAATTGCTTAAAATAACATTTATTTGCAAAGCCTCGGGTAAATTCTACAATAAACATCAACGTATGTATGTGTGTGCATTGGTTAAATCATGTTTACTATATTTTACACGTATTATAACTTTAGCTTTTAATATGTGCTAAGATAAAGTTTTTCTGCACTAAATTTGAAAGCATGTAGAAATAGTACAATAATAACAAGTAAAACATTTAGCTATTATAGTACCTAATTGGATTAAGAAGACTCTCTTGTCTACACATATAGAAATATTTGTTATTCTAAATGCATACGGATACATGTATGTGTATGTACTTATATATGCATGTAAGTGTGTAAATATGTTTTCATGTTTGAGTACTTACTCATAGTGCCTGTCAACTATTATAAAGCTTTTGCTATTCACCATTTATTGAACCCTTCGGTGCTTTTGCTTCAAGTTGTCATCGGGCATCATTGCCAGCAAATTTATTGCATTCAGGCAAAGTTTAGAATATTTTTATATCTATGTATTTCAGGCATATACATATATATGTATGTGTATGTTTATAGTATTTATGTAAGTTGTCAGGAACAACAACAGAAAGATATTTTAATTAAAGTTTTCATATGAACATCTTGAAACTCAATAACTAATTGAAGTGACTACGAAATTTGACAGGTGAGATATAAAGTCAAGTGACACACATTTACCGACATACATACATAGAGGAAGAAATGCATAAATGATTGTTGAATTATTGACATTTCTTTATGTGTGTTAATGCCATAATAGTTTAGTACTTTAAGAAGAAAACTTAAATCGCTAGTGAGTTATTGCAAATTAATTGAAGGATTGTAGCAGCTTTCAAATGTTGTGGTAATCTGAAGATATTTTTTTATAAGAAATTTGTTATTAATGTTCGGAAAAATGAGTGCGCTTAGCAGTAAAGGACCATAAAGAGTTTCAAATTTGTTTTACTTCAAAAGTAAACAAAAATTTAAACTTTATATTGGTTTAACCTGGCCATAATTAATCTGAATCGATACTTAAACACAAATTAAAAATGTAAGCCCCAATTTTCATACCCAAAATTTTTATATTATTCGGTACTACTTTACATTGTTTTTAATTGCAACAAACCATAGACATGATCATTCAAATCATTTCGTTCTTCAAAACCTGAACAATGTGTCAGACAGCTTAAAGCTTTTCATAAACCACAAATCTTAAACTTAACCATTTAGAACTGTAAAATTATCCTAAATTGAAAGCAAATTCACAAAAGCTGGAAACCGTTCCATTTTTCAAAAATGTAACCTTAACCATTTCCAATAATTTTCTTCTCCAAATTCGATACCCCATCCATAACCTTACGACATATAACCTTAAGCCTTTAAAAGCGCTTCTTTTCCAAATTCCAATGTCGGAACTATTACTCAATAATTTCAGTTTTTTAAACCGGAACCTTGACTTTAGTTGTTATAGTTTTCAAAACCGGATTCATTTCTTATCCCAAGTTCGATATCGAAACCATAACATCAACCATTTAAAACAGTTTCTTTCCCAAATCCGATACCAAAACCATGACTTTAAGCATTTAAATACGTTTATTTTGCAAAGCCAAAACCATAACTATAAGCTTAATTGTTTCAATGTTTTAAACAAAGTTTCATTTTTTTAAATCCAAAACCATAAACGAAAGCGTTCAAATACGATAAGGAAACCAAAACCCTAACTGGGTAAAACTGTTCCGATTTCACAATTTAATACCCAAAACATAACCTTAACCATTTACAATCGCTTCTTGCTCAAAATACGATATCCAAATTTTAACCTGGAACGTTTCTTTTTCCGAAATCGTTTCTTTTTTCAAATCCGTTTATAGTCCATTTGGAGCCGCAGATACGAGAATTAAATAAGCATCCATTCGAAACGGCTAAAAATAGGCAAACAAGGCACCTGATATTACAAAAGCAGCGCAAACTGGGGTACAATCAATCAGTTTGATTATAACACGCTATAAGTGAAGTACGCCATAATTTTGATTGTGAAGTACTACTACCAAAGTAGTGCTGTCAATAAGGAACATTTTGCCACACTGAACATTTGAGTTATTTATTCAACAAGTCAGCGAATCCAACTATTATAGGAGAATCAAGAATTCCTGAAATTCGTAACATCATTAATAAGTCGGTGTGAAGAAATGTTCACTAGTCAAACTTTTTGAAAGACATTCATACAAAAAGCAGTACCTGAAGGTATTTCCTTTCCATTAGTTTTCTATCTATACATATTTGTATGTACCATTATATCTGTGCATGTTGTATGTATATTGTATAGGAATAGAAAAGGTTTTCGCTGAAAAAAACGTTAATATTTTGCATTGTACTTCCGAGAAGGCCAACATAAAAGCTGAATAAAGACATCGACTAAATCGGATTAGTGATGATAAGGCTTTATATTTTTTAAGGGTAATTTCTTTGTTATTCGTTTCAAAAAACTTAAAAGAACATTTCTAATCAGTGACAATGCATATTTAATATTAATATAATGACGTGACAATAAAAACAGCCACTTCTGTTGCTCCCTTTTTTCAATTTTGGGTATTATTTATTGTTTCTAAATATAAATAAATAAATTAGTGTGAGATTTTAGGCCAAGGTTTTCTACCAATTTGCAACGTTCTCCTTTTAATTTTTCCCACAAATTGGCGGACTGGACCTACGACTTCGAACGGCATCTGCAAGGCAGACGTGTTTTCACTGAGAGCTTTTCATGACTCAAATATACTCGGAGTGCTTGCCAAACACTGCCGAGTGGCGACCCCGCTTAGAAAAAATGTCTTCTAATTAAAAAAACTTGTTTCTAACATTTTGATGCTGCTTTTCCGGGGGCGTGAACCCAGTATATTCGGTGTGGTAGGCAAAGCACGCTACCGTCACACTACTGCGGCCCCGTATTACATTTATTATCAAATTTTAGTAAGCAAAAACATGAAACTTAATTGGCTGCTGCTTTGAATAAAAAGTTACACCTACGCTGTTGTGCACTCGCCCATGCTGATCAGGGTGTCATAAATACTTTCGTTTGAAAAATTAAAAAATGTACATTTATATTAACATACTAGCAGACCCGGCAGACATTTTTCTGCCCTAAATTTGGTCTATCTGCATACATTTATAAAAGCTTTTTCCGTCTAACTCTGCCCTCCCCCTCTTCACTTTTTCTTAATCCTTCTTTATTCACACCTCCCTTGGTCTTTTTTGCTTCATCTATCTCTATCTTCATCCCACTCTATTTCTTTCTCAGTCTCCTTCTCTTCCCCTCTTTTCTCTTCTCTCAAGTTTTTCTCATTCTTCTTCGTCCCTTATTGCCAGTCCCAGAGAGGGGTATGTATTTTGTTCCAGTCCCATTCCGAGTCCCAGTCCCACTCCGAGTCTCAGTCGTAGTCCTAGTCCAAGTCCTAATCTCAGTCCCAGTTCGTCTCTGGTAGACTTCCCGGAAAAAAGGATCGTAAATACTAATATAGGCAAATTATTATATACCAAATTTAAGGCAAATCGAATAGGACGTACATATGTAAATAGGTATTTGTGTTGGAGTGGGTCGATTTGTATGGACGAAAGTTCACCGATATCGCGCCATCGATTTTTCGATATTCGAATTTCGCAGGCTCGAAAATGATTTTTTTGGATATGCGTAGTGGAACTTTTTTTCCTGAGCCCAAATCCTTTCGAAAAATCGATGGTGCGATATCGGTCAATAAATCGACATAGTCTAATGTGGGCATTATTAATTCATGTCTTTATTTCGGCTTCGCATGCATATTTATCAGTTTTTCCAGGTTGATGGGGACTAAATAGAATATCACAATGAAAATTACTTTAAAGCTCTCGCAACAGCTTTTGATATCCATATTACACACACATTTCAGGGGTATCCGGGTCCACGTTTAGCCTATATCTTGAGACCCTAGTCACCAATAGGTGTGAAAACTGCCCTGTACTAAAGCACTCATTACCAGCTTCAATTAGATACCCATAATGTCAAAAAACACATCCCATGATCCACATTTTGGCCTATATCTAGAGACCCTAGTCACAATAGGTATGAAAACTACCCTGTACTAAAGCACTCATCAACAGCTTTCATTTGTTGTCGATATTCTATAAACACATTCTAGGGGTACCCGGGTCCACGTTTTAGCCTATATCTCGAGACCCTAGTCAACCCAAAGCTATGAAAATTACCCTCTACTAAATCACTCATCAACAGCTTTCATTTGTTGTCGATATTCTATAAACATATTCTAGGGGTACCCGGGTCCACGTTTTAGCCTATATCTCGAGACCCTAGTCAACAATAGGTGTGAAAACTACCCTGTACTAAAGCACTCATTAACAGCTTCAATTAGATACCCATAATGTAAAAACCATCCTAGAGTTACCATGATCCACATTTTGGCCTATATCTAGAAACCCTAGTCAACAATAGGTATGAAAACTACCCTGTACTAAAGCACTCATCATCAGCTTTCATTTGTTATCCATATTCTATAAACACATTCTAGGGGTACCTGGGTCCACGTTTTGGCCTATATCTTGAGACCCTAGTCACCCAAAGGTATGAAAATTACCCTCTACTAAAGTACTCATCAACAGCTTTCATTTGTTATCCATATTCTATAAACACATTCTAGGGGTACCCGGGTCCACGTTTTGGCCTATATCTCGATACCCTAGTCACCCAGGGGTGCGAAAAGTACCCCGTATCAAAGTACTCAAAACACATCTCAGGATTACACAGGTCCACTTTTCATCTCAAGACCCTAGCCAGAACGGTATAATAAGTAACCTATGTGCGTCTCCTAGTTCCAATCTACCTCTCTACCAATTTTCAGCCAAATCGGTTCATCCGTTCTTGAGTTATAAATAGTGTAACTAACACCACTTTATTTTATATATATACATAGATTCATATAAATAAGAAATATTATACTCTAAGTGTTGTGCTAAACTAAAAAGTTATTCGCACGCATTTAGAAAATTTAAAAATAGAAATATAAAATAAATGCGGCTAGGTTTATCCTCAGTACGTACGTTGTTTATCAAATATTAGATCCCCAATGGTTATGCATAAATTTGAGCTCATTTTTCTATGTAAAGCGTCTTGTTTTAAATATAAACAAAACCCAGTCAGCAAGCTTTGCTTTTGAGCCTTTTCTATATTAAGATAATTACTGTGAGGTTTCTTTTGTTTGTTGTCTGCAACAGCAAACAAAAGAAGAAAAAAACTAAAAAATCGTTTTATAAAAACCGAGACAAACAAAAAACAACTGGAGTGCACCTTTTGTCTTCGCAATAAAGAAATGCTGCAAGCTACCATTGTAAACAGTAGCCGTATTTTCTGTGAAATCATCATATGTTGAAAAGAAAACACTTGAAAATAATTCGGAATAGTTTAATCAAAGTCACACACATTAGACAAGGAAGTCAAGAGAGCTTTTGTTTTAAAACTGGTATAAAAATCACTCTTAAACTCTACCCGTGACAGCGCATGCGTACTTCTCGCACTAAGAGAAATTCATGTTTATGCCACTTTCAATTTTGCTCATTTCAAAGGCATTTTTATAATGGATAATTTAACGCGATAAAGCGGGTTCGTTGAAGGCCACCTGCATTTAATCATTTTGCTGCAGTGTTGCTGATGTGCAACAGGCCACTTTTGTTGCATCCTCAAATTTGATTTCGTAATCAACGAGTGCGCTTTAGTTTGACATAATCAATGTGCTGAAGGCGCATTGCATGTCAAAAGTTGTCGTGGTATCTTTGGTTATGCGAATGTGACAGAATACTAAAATTTTTACAAACAGAACAAGAAAATGTTTACACATTCATTAGATGAGCCTTAAACATCTTTAGAATTTGCTGAGCACCAATTTTTTAAGAAGTTAACTTAGAAATGTAAGCTCATCCAAATCAAAACGAGTGTTAATAATTTTCTAAAGAAATTTGATGCTTGAATTAAAATTGCGGAAACTTATTAAAAATTAGTGATAGATCTTATTTATCATAAATCAAAAACAGTTTATGTTGTTAAGCGCAAAAACCAGACAAAAATGGACCAAATCAATTAAGCGTGCCTACTCTTAAAGCCAACATTTAGATTTCCTTTGATTTTTTGAAATATCCTGGAAGAGTACAAAAAATTTGCAAATTTATTTAGAATGCTTTTTGAAATAGTTTTAAAATGATCCAGAAGCATTGTCGAATTGAAGCGAAAAACTATTTCGAAATGATTCCAAAACCAATGAAGAATACGTAGGCAATTCCGAAATACTTTGATGATATCCAATCAGTTATCGTGGAAACAATCCCGAAATTAAATGGCCAATTATCCCAAAAACCATTCTGGAATAGTCACGATATGATCCCAAAAACGTTCCGAGACTTATCTAAAAATCAATCCAGAAATTATTTCCTAATAATCCCCAAAGTATCTGAAAACAGTCCTGAAATGCTCAACAAATAGCCAAGAAATGGAAATCGGGAATTGAACTAGAGACATTTTATACTCAGTTGAGCAGAGCTCACAGAGTATATTTACTTTGATTGGATAACGGTTGGTTGTACAGGTATAAAGGAATCGAGATAGATATAGACTTCATATATCAAAATCATCAGTAGCGAAAAAAAATTTGATTGAGCCATGTCCGTCTCCGTCCGTCCGTCCGCCCGTTAACACGATAACTTGAGTAAATTTTGAGGTATCTTGATGAAATTTGGTATGTAGGTTTCTGGGTACTCATCCCAGATCGCTATTTAAAATGAACGATATCGGACTATAACCACGCCCACTTTTTCGATATCGAAAATTTCGAAAAATCGAAACAGTGCGATAATTCATTACAAAGACGGATAAAGCGATGAAACTGGCAGGTGGGTTGAACTTATGACGCAGAATAGAAAATAAGTAAAATTTTGGACAATGGACGTGGCACAGCCGACTTTAAAAGAAGGTAATTTAGAAGTTTTGCAAGCTGTAATTTGGCAGTCGTTGAAGATATCGTGATGAAATTTGGCAGGAACTTTACTTGTATTACTATATGTATGCTTAATAAAAATTAGCAAAATCGGAGAACGACCACGCCCACTTTAAAAAAAAATGTTTAAAGTGAAATTTTACAAAAAATTTAAATCTTTACAGTATATAAATAAATTATGTCAACATTCAACTCCAGTAATTATATGGTGCAACAAAATACAAAAATAAAAGAAAATTTCAAAATGGGCGTGGCTCCGCCCTTTTTCATTTGATTTGTCTAGGATACATTTAATGCCATAAGTCGAACAAATATTTACCAATCCTTGTGAATTTGGTAGGCGCTTAGACTCTAGGACGATAACTGTTTCTGTAAAAAAGGGCGAAATCGGTTGAAGCCACGCCCAGTTTTTATACACAGTAGATCGTCTGTCCTTCCGCTCGGCCGTTAACACGATAACTTGAGCAAAATCGATATATCTTTACTAAACTCAGTTTCACATAATTACCTGAACACACTTTGTATTGTGTAAAAAATGGCCGAAATCCGACTATGACCACGCCCACTTTTTCGATATCGAAAATTACGAAAAATGAAAAAAATACCATAATCTATACCAAATACGAAAAAAGGGATGAAACATGGTATGCATTGGTTTATTGACGCAAAATATAACTCTAGAAACAACTTTGTAAAATGGGCGTGACAACTACCATATTAAGTAGAAGAAAATGAAAAAGTTTTGCAGGGCGCGAAATCGAAAGCCCTTGGAATCATGGCAGGAATACTGTTCGTGGTATTACATATATAAATAAATTAGCGGTACCGACAGATGATGTTCTGGGTCACCCTGGTCCACATTTTGATCGAAATCTCGAAAACGCTTTCACATATAGAATTACCATAACTCCCTTTTAAAATTCGTATTAATACCTTTAATTTGACACCCATATTGTACAAACACATTATAGAGTCACCCCTGGTCCACTTTATGGCGATATATCAAAAGGCGTCCACCTATAGAACCAAGGCCCACTCCCTTTTAAAATACTCATTATCACCTTTCGTTTGATACTCATAATGTACAAACGCATTCTAGAGTCAACCCTGGTCCACCTTTATAATGATATCCCGAAAAGGCGTCCACCTATAGAACTAAGGCCCACTCCCTTTTCAAATACTCATTAACACCTTTCATTTATACCCATATCGTAAACAAATTCTAAGTCACCCCTGGTCCACCTCTATGGCGATATCTCGAAAAGGCGTCCACCTATAGAACTAAGGCCCACTCCCTTTTAAAATACTCATAACACCTTTCATTTGATACCCATACGTACAAACAAATTCTAGAGTCCCCCTGGTCCACCCGTTATATCGATATTCGAAAAGGCGTCCACCATAGAACTAAGGTCCACTCCCTTTTAAAATACTCCTTAACACCTTTCGTTGATACCCATATTGTAAAACGCATTCTAGAGTCATCCCTGGTCCACCTTTATGGCGATATCCGAAAAGGCGTCCACCCATAGAACTAAGGCCCACTCCCTTTAAAATACTCATTAACACCTTTCATTGATACCCATATCGTACAAACAAATTCTAGAATCACCCTGGTCCACCTTTATGGGCAATATCTCGAAAAGGCGTCACCCATATAACTAAGGTCCACTCTCTTTTAAAACACTCTTTAACACCTTTCGTTGACACCCATATTGTACAAAACGCATTCTAGAGTCACCCCTGGTCCCCCTTTATAACGATATCCCGAAAAGGCGTCCGCCTATAGAGCTAAGGCCCACTCCCTTTTAAAATACTCATTATCACCTTTCATTTGATACCCATGTCGTACAAACAAATTCTAGAGTCACCCCTGGTCCACCTTTATGGTGATATCCCAAAAAGGCTTCCACCTATAGAACTAAGGCCCACTCCCTTTTAAAATACTTATTAACACCTTTCATTTTGATACCCATATCGTACAAACAAATTCTAGAGTCACCCCTGGTCCACCTTTATGGCGATATCTCGAAAAGCCGTCCGCCTATAGAACTGAGGCCAACGCCCTTTTAAAATACTCATTAACACCTTTCATTTGATACCCATATCGTACAAACTAATTCTAGAGTCACCCTGGTCCACCTTTATGGCGATATCTCGAAAAGGCGTCCACCTATAGAACTAAGGCCCACACCCTTTTAAATATTCATTAACACCTTTCATTTGATATCCATATCGTACAAACAACACATTCCAGGTTACCCTAGGTTCATTTTCCTACATGGTGATTTTCCCTTATTTTGTCTCCATAGCTCTCAACTGAGTATGTAATGTTCGGTTACACCCGAACTTAGCCTTCCTTCATTTTTACGATTATCCTTAATTTAATACGAACAGTCCCGACAAGTTCAAAAAATTTTCCGAAAATAATCAAAAATCGATAGTAAAATTGTTCCACGATAATTCTGAAATTATCGAAAACAATCCTGAAGTGTTTCGAAGAGGGTCCCGAGATTATCCCAAAACTAATACCGAAGTGAGCTGGAGATATCAACGTAATCGTCCCAAATACAATTCCAAAAGATGCGAAAATGATCCGAAATCAATCTAAAAATTATTTTAAAAAAACTGAAAACCCTCAAATGTTTCGGAGATAGTCCCGATAACAATCCCGCAATCAACTGGAGGTAGTAACGTAGTAATGCAATTATCCTAATACAATTCCGAAATAGTCCTGACATTATCCCGAAATATTTCGAAAGTAGTTCCAAAGCATCCCGAAATTTTTCGAAAACAATTCTGAAATGCTTCGGTATAACCAAGAAATTATCCCGATAAACAACCCCGAGTTTATCCCAAAGGAAACCCATTGTCATTTCTATGCATTCACATAATAACACCAAAAAAGTTCCGAAAAAGTTGTCACAAGCTCCCAAAATAATCGGGTCTTGTGGCATTCCCAAAATAAGCCTCACATACAAGATATTTGTAATTATGTACGTGCCAGAATGAATCTCAGTTTCGATGCACTTTTTATGCATAACCAAACACTGACCACACACAGGCAAGCCTTAGCGGCATAGATAAGTTACTTTGAACCCAGCGGGAGGTCGTATCTGTTTACAGTTGCAATCCCTTACTCAATGCGTTTCAGCATGAGTAATCAATACCGTCAGTTTAGCAACATGTACTGCCCAAATATTCATAAACATATCCAATTATATTTAATGACAGTTTGTCAATGCGCCTGCCGAAATATTTATTCAATAGCAAATTTCTAAAATTAGGCCAAACAATATGCTGACCCAAGCTATATGTAACTATATGTAACTAGAATGTAGATACCTCTAGCCTGTAAGTATTAATGTAACCTATGTATGTGTACAATAGAAAATTCTGTATAAATAGTAAGACATTTCTACAATAAAGTAATTACGTTTTAAAGCTTCACATCAGCGCAACTCGTTTCTTTTATTACAGTCTAAGCACGAAGTAAAACGGTCAAAGAGCCCAAGTGGTCCCGGAAGGAATTTTCCAATTTATAAAATTGCGTATATCTGAATATATACGACCAATTAGGATAGGGCTATTCCGCAATACTGTCGACATGATCTGAGAGTATTCCCAAAATTATCCGAATCAATCCCGATGTTATACGTAGAAAGTGCTACAATGCTCCGGAAATGGTCATAAAATCATCTGGAAAAGAATCCCCATATGGTCTGTACATTGTCTTGAAATGATCCCGAAAACAATTCCAAAAGAGTCCGCATAGCGATTCAATACATTTAAGTAGTAATTCCAAAATCTTTCCAAAGGTAAACCTCGCATGTTTTCAAAAAAATACCTCCTGAGCCCGAAATAAAACCCTACGGTTTCCAAAAGAACTCAAATTGTTCCGAAACGAACTCTGTTGGTGCTTTCTGATTTACACAAAGAGCTTCAACCACAGTCCATGTGACCAGTATACCATCGATTATAGGTTTAGGTTAAAAAGTTCACTGTTTTCACAATTTAAGAAAGCTGTTCCCAGGCCGCGGGGTTATAAGCCTTAAATTGGATATCACTACACTCTCACTCAAAATTTTAGAGTATATAGTTTAAGGTTACTACATCAAAAGCCGTGGCAGCCTTATTCTCTTAAAGCCTATATATCCAATTCGAGTCCTTTGTACAAAATTTCATCCAAATCGTTCAGCCATCTCTGAACACTTATATTTCCACCGATCAATTAATTAAAAATATATTCCAATTTTTTTACATCAGATTATATGGATTTTGTGAGCACAACTTTCTAAGTTCAGCTGAGCTATCTTCATGGTGCTACATAGCAGTGGGATAATGATTGATTGACATTATGCTAATTACTTTTTTCTGTCTCAATATTTTCTACTGCCTAAAATAAAGAAGCCGTGAAAACCGAAACCTATATTTAATTAAGGAAACACAATCACGCCAGTGAAAAGCAAGGACAAACATTAAAGATATTTGAATTATTTAAATTGAACAACAGCTGAAAACTGTTTATCGTGAACTAACCTTGAAGTACGTGGCTCATCCAAATGACATTGACAAAAACATAAAATTAAGTTATCGCAAGTAATGAACGTCAACTAATTTAAGATACTGCACTATTTAGGCGCGTTTGTAGATTGAGTTATATCTTCACCTTTCACCGACTCTTACTCATAATGACAGAAAACTAATGAGTTTCGAAGCAAGAGCACAGACTAAAGCCATCAAATATGCATACCCAACATCGCGCTAGACTAATCGATTTATGCTGTACTTAGGAGCCCTTCAAATTTAGCTGAAGGATATGCGGTATGTGGTTTGTGGCACACAGGCGCCTTTCCAATTCGACTAATCGACTGTTATTAAGCTGTTACATTGACTGAAGATATCTTGTTAAATGTTACTCTAATTTTTTGTCGCCTAGTGGGGCAATTTTTATCATAATCGCTTATGCTTCATACCTTCCTTTTGAGAGAAAAACAATTGAGCGCCAGCAGTGGGTGTCCTGTACGAAATTCATTTACCTACTCTTGAACAACTTTTCTCTGCCTCCTACTTTATTCCTCCCTTTCCTCTTCTTTATTTCCTTCCTATTTTTTCTCCTGTTGCCAACTTTTGGTTTACTTCTTCGTAGTCATCTGCTATTTTTTGCCATTCCTTTCGTATTGCCGTTCCTATCCAACTACCTTTTCTTCTACGCATTACTAGTCCTGTACTTACACTTTTTCTTCAAATTTAGATGTCCCTCCTCTTTTCGTATATCATATATTTTGCTATTCTTTCCACTTGAATTCAAATTTTTCTCCTCCTCTTACGTCCTGCTTCCCCTATCCTTGATATTTTAGTACTTTCGAAAAGCTTCCTACCACTCTCCAGGGAATTGGTATACAGCACTCAAAACACCGCCTCGTACTCGATACGTAATATCATGTAAAATCTCTTTCGTTGGCGCTTGAAGTAATAACATGCGAAGACGATTTTTGTGTTGTTGTTTGTAGAAAGCTGCTCTTCGAAATACTTGGACAGTCTTTTCCGATGCTGACAGCCCTTAGTCAGAAAGGAATCTGGGTAGAGTACCAGTAAGTAGCCACTAAATAGCCCCTAAATGATCACGGAATATGCTCTCTAGTATATACCAAAATCCTCCCGGAACGGAAAGGGTTCCGACAATAGTTCCAAAGTAGGCTCAAAATGATTCTATAAACAATCTCAGAAACAGTCCATATATGTTAGGGGCATAAATGAAAATAATTCAAGTATGATTCCAAATCTCAGAAAAGAAATATCGAAATGATTACGAAATAGTACTGAGAGAGTTCCTCACTGTTCCTGAAGAAGTGTCCAAATAATTTTTGATACAATTTCGGAACAGTCCAAATATGGTAAGGGCATAGAAAAATAGTTCAAGAATGATTCCAGGTCTCTGATTTGTCCCCAAAAATTATACGGAAAACTCTATTGAAAGGATGCCAATGAAATACCGAATGAACCCGAACTATTACTGAAAGGGTCCCGCAACTTTCCTGAAGTAGTGTCGATGTGATATTTTCTCTGAAAAGAAATACCAAAATGATCCCGTAATCCCAAATGATAGTACTGAAAGAGTTCCTCACCGTTCCTGAAGAAGTGTCTAAATGATTTTTGAAACTAATTTCGGAACGAGTCCAGATATGTACAAAACTGGCCGAAATAGTCATTAATTTTAAATTATCCCGAAGTAGTCGAAATAGTATTGAGATGGAAATAATAAGATACGGAAGGAATCCGGAAATAGTACCGAAAAAGTCCTTTAATGACTGAAATGATTCCGAAAATATGTTCGAGACAGTCTCTAAAAGAATCCTCAAAAGTTCCAAGAAGATTATAAACTTGATATGATTCCGAAAATATGTTCATAGGCCTGAAATTATTCTGAAAAGGATTCTTAGTAAGATATATAAGGGGTATTCCATCCCATTTCGACCAATTTTGAACCCGACCCCTTTAGAATTGGCTGAAAGTTTTTCTTCTTTTTCTAGCTTACGGAGGACGTTTTTCAGAAGTTTTTCAAATTTTTTCATCCAAAAGTTATGAATTTTTAAAAAAAACACCGTTTTTGTTTTCAAAATGCTATAACTTTTCAAAAATTGACCGTTTGGGATCGATCTTTTTTTTTAAATTTGTTTTTAAATGTACTTTTCGGAAAAAATTCAAAAAAATTTTAAAAGTTTTTTTTGTATTTTCAGTTTTCGAGATTTTTCGAATTTCGCCTTTTTTTCTCATAAAAAACTTCAATCAATTCTGCAATCATCCCCACTAATCCCCGGAGTGGTGACGAGAATATTTAATGAAAAAAAAACTAAATTTTTTTTTGTATTTTTTCCGAAAAGTACATTCAAAAACATATTTTTAAAAAAAAATGATCCCAAACGGTCAATTTTTGAAAATGTTATAGCACACAGTTTTTTTCAAAATATTTAAAACTTATTTTGAGTTGGAAAACGGTTTTTTTTTCCAAATGCTATAACTTTTTCAAAAATTGACCGTTTGGGATCATATACTCAGTTGAGCAGAGCTCACAGAGTATATTAAGTTTGATTGGATAACGGTTGGTTGTACATATATAAAGGAATCGAGATAGATATAGACTTCCATATATCAAAATCATCAGTAGCGAAAAAAAATTTGATTGAGCCATGTCCGTCCGTCCGTCCGTCCGTCGTCCGTTAACACGATAACTTGAGTAAATTTTGAGGTATCTTGACGAAATTTGGTATGTAGGTTTCCTGGGTACTCATCCCAGATCGCTATTTAAAATGAACGATATCGGACTATAACCACGCTCACTTTTTCGATATCGAAAATTTCGAAAAACCGAAAAAGTGCGATAATTCATTACAAATACAGATAAGCGACGAAACTTGGTAGATGGGTTAAACTTATGACGCAGAATAGAAAATTAGTAAAATTTTGGACAAAAGGCGAGGCACCGCCCACTTTTAAAAGAAGGTAATTTAAAAACTTTTGCAAGCTGTAATTTGGCAGTGGTTGAAGATATCATGATGAAATTTGGCAGGAACGTTACTCCTATTACTAATGTACGCTAATAAAAATTAGCAAAATCGGAGAAGGACCACGCCCACTTTATTTTTTAAGTAAAATTTTAACAAAAAATTTAATATCTTTACAGTATATAAGTAAATTATGTCAACATTCAACTCCATTAATGATATGGTGCAACAAATACAAAAATAAAAGAAAATTTCAAAATGGGCGTGGCTCCGCCCTTTTTTCATTTAATTTGTCTAGGATACTTTTAACGCCATAAGTCGAACAAAAATTAACCAATCCTTTTGAATTTGGTGGGGCATAGATTTTATGACGTTAACTGTTTTCTGTGAAAATGGGCGAAATCGGTTGATGCCACGCCCAGTTTTTATACACAGTCGTCCGTCTGTCCTTCCGCATGGCCGTTAACACGATACTTGAGCAAAAATCGACATATCTTTATATCACGTGCTACTTGAACTCACTTTATCTTGGTATGAAAAACGAACGAAATCCGACTATGGACCACGCCCACTTTTTCGATATCGAAAATTACGAAAAATGAAAAAAATGCCATAATTCTATACCAAATACGAAAAAAGGATGAAACATGGTAAGTAATTGGATTGTTTTATGACTCGAAATATAACTTTAGAAAAAACTTTATAAAATGGTTGGTAACACCTACCATATTAAGTAGAAGAAAATGAAAAAGTTCTGCAGGGCGAAATAAAAAACCTTTAAAATCTTGGCAGATATTACATATATAAATAAATTAGCAGTATCCAACAGATGATGTTCTGGGTCACCCTGTTCCACATTTTGGTCGATATCTGGGAAAACGCCTCACATATACAACTACCACCACTCCATTTTAAAACTCTCATTAATACCTTTAATTTTATACCCATATCGTACAAACTCATTCTAGAGTCACCCCTGATCCACCTTTATGGCGATATCTCGAAAAGGCGTCCACCTATAGAACTAAGCCCCACGCCTTTTTAAAACACTCATTAACACCTCATTTGATACCCATATCATACAAACATATTCTAAAGTCACCCCTGGTGCGAAATCGCAAAAAAAATATATATACTATATATATATACTATATATACCATCATATACTATATTATATATCACCGATCTCTATGATTTTTTGACACAACACTATATGCTATACCACGTAAGCAATCGGTGTAATTTGAAGCTTCTAGCCGTAAAAAAGGGGCAAAAATTACAGTTTATATGGGGTATATAATAAATATACCACCGATCTCAATGATTTTTTCAGACAACAATATATGCTATACACGTAAGCATTTGGTGAAATTTGAAGCTTCTAGCTGTTAAAATGGGGCTAAAATTGCGAAAATATATATATATACTATATATATATACTACATATACCATCATATATATTTATATATATCACCGATCTCTATGATTTTTTGACACAACAATATATACTATATACGTAAGCAATCGGTGTAATTTGAAGCTTATAGCTGTTAAAATGGGGTAGAAATTGCGAAAAGTTTCTTATCTGAACAATCGGTTGTATGAGATATATACTATATATGCCGATATCTCGAAAAGGCGAACACCTATAGAACGAAGGCTCACCCCTTTAAAAATACTCATTAGCACCCTTTCATTTGATACCCATATCGTACAAACAAAGTCTAGAGTCACCCTGGTCCACCTTTATTGAGATACTCGAAAAGGCGTCCACCTATAGAACTAAGGCCCACTCCCTTTTAAAATACTCATTAACTCCTTTCGTTTGATACCCATATGTGCACAAACGAATTCTAGAGTCACCCCTGGCCCACCTTTATGGCGATATCTCGAAACGGCGTCCACCTATGGAACTAAGGATTACTCCCTTTTAAAATACTCATTAACACCTTTCATTTGATACCCATATCGTACAAACGCATTCTAGTCACCCCTGGTCCACCTTTAAGCCGATATCTCGAAAAGGCGACCACCCATACAACAACCACCACTCCTTTAAAACCCTCATTAATACCTTTAATTTGATACCCATATCGTACAAACAAATTCTAGAGTCACCCCTGGTCCACCTTTATGGCGATATTTCGAAACGGATCCACCTATAGAACTAAGGCCCACTCCCTTTTAAAATACTCATTAACAACTTCGTTTGATGCCCATATTGTACAAACACATTCTAGAGTCACCCCTGGTCCACCTTTGTGGCGATATCTCGAAACGGCGTCCACCTATGGAACTAAGGATCACTCCCTTTTAAAATACTCATTAACACCTTTCATTTGATACCCATATCGTACAAACGCATTCTAGAGTCAACCTTGATCCACCTTTATGGCCTATATCCCTAAATGGCGTCCACCTATAGAACTATGGCCCACTCGCTCATAAAATACTCTTTAATGCCTTTCATTTGATACACATGTCATATAAAACACATTTCAGGGTTTCCCTCGGTTCATTTTTCTACATGTTTATGTTGTCACCATAGCTCTCAACTGAGTATGTTAATGTTCGGTTACACCCGAACTTAACCTTCCTTACTTGTTTTAATATGTTTTTAAATGTACTTTTCGGAAAAAATACATTCTCGGCCCACTCCGGGATTAGTGGGGATGATTGCAGAATTGATTGAAGTTTTTTATGAGAAAAAAAGGGCGAAATTCGAAAAATCTCGAAAAACTGAAAAATTACACTTTAAAAATTTTTTGAATTTTTTCCGAAAAGTACATTTAAAAGAAATAAAAAAAAAGATCCCAAACGGTCAATTTTTGAAAAAGTTATAGCATTTTGAAAACAAAAACGGTGTTTTTTTTTAATTCATACTTTTTTTTGAGTTGGATCGTCTTTCGTAAGCTAGAAAAAGAAGAAAAACTTTCAGCCAATTCTAAAGGGGTCGGGTTCAAATTGGTCGAAATGGGATGGAATGCTCCATAAACAATCTGGAAATGATTCCAAAAAACTTGTAATTTTTATTGTTTTATGATTTCATATTCTATGATCAGCTCTTAGTTTACGCAGAGAGGCGAGAGTACTCCCAATAAGGGAGAGAAATGAAATGCTGAGCAAATAGTTTCTGCTGAGTACCCAAAGACTTGGGCTCAACTTCGATCTGGATAAAGTAACAGGTTAAACTCGTCACCTACCTAGAACCAACCCCGACTTACATTATGTATGCCCTGCTTGTAACGTTTCCCCGCATGACACCAACCATATTTTCAATTACAATGTGGAACCAACGCCTCGCACACCCCATTATCTCTGGTCCGCCCTTTTTGAAACTACAAGCTTCCGTAGACTCCCGTTAGAGCATATTGATGAAAGTTTGTAAGTGGTCGCACCTATTGATGGGGGCGAAGCACTTGTACAACAAAAACATAGAACCGGTATTTTTTTTACGAAATAATTTTAAGACTAAGGCCTTTAGAAAAACCCTCTACCATAGGATAGAAGCATTTTAGTCACACCATTATTGGCACTGTTGCAATAAATGTCGATTTTTTGTACAAAATTTTCAATGTTATCTAAGGAAAGTACCAGGAATTACTAAATTTACTATTAACAACAAAGCAGCTTAATTTCATTTGCTTGATCTGGCATTCGTAGGAGTAATAAGTAAAAGATTCCATCAGATAATCTTTAGAATTATAGAATTTAACAAAAAATAAAAAGTTAAGACTACGGAAAAGTGATAAGAAGATTTGGTTTCAAGTAACTAATCGCCTTTAATTGGCTCAGTTATGGAGGAGAGCATAGCGAAGTGCCAAGCTTCGATTGTGTGTGTGCTCTTGTATAATATGAATTGTTTGTATTGAGGAAATAGGAAAGTTCATTCTTTGACTTTTACTAAACTTTCCTATGCATGGAAAAATGTATAGACATGCTTACACAGTTCAAATTATAATAAACAAAAAAGTTAATACGTC
>JARSSU010011437.1:0-14820 GCA_029619165.1 Eurosta solidaginis
GGGTGGGGCCGTGTGTAGAAGTCCACGAAAGTGGGGAAAGCTTCTGACCGCCATTCACCTGGGAATGGCCAGAGCGATTCTTTTGCATGCGGTTCAAGCAGCTCACTACTGCCGGTCGCTTGCGGCCAAGTATCCTCTGGGTAGCCGCTAAACACCCGTTTAGCGGTGAGCTAATGTGAGAAGGCGACAACCTGGCTAGGCCACTCTGACATAATCGGTTTAAGGGCTAGCCGGGGGAGATTTCATCGGCAGCGTCTGTACACCTCTAGGTGCGGCTGCAAGCGGGCGTCTGTCTTGGAGCAAGCGGCTCGCTATATAACGTGCCAATTAATATTTTCACCCCCGCTGAGCGGGTTGTGCGCTGGGCTTGGGACCCGTCACGTAAAACCATACTCCAATGAAATATAACAACAAGCCTCGGATAAATACACTCTCTATTGATGACGACCATGGCAAACGTTTGAAGGACAATGAATTGAGGGCATGCACCTGGAACGTCCGCTCCCTGAATGGGATTGGTGCAGATGCCCGGCTGGTTGATGTCCTCGTCAAAGCAAAATCTGACATCACCGCCATCCAAGAAATGCGTTGGACGAAGCAAGGAAGAAAGAAGATCAAAAATTGTGACATATATTGGAGGGGCCATGCGAATAAGCGCAGTTTCGGCGTCGGATTCGTGGTGGGAGAGAGACTTTGTCGCCAAGTGCTGGCGTTCACGCCTGTGGACGAGCGTCTCGCCGCTATTCGAATAAAAGCAAAATTTTTAATATATCATTCATCTGCGCCCATGCGCCGACAGAGGAGAAAGACGATGAGGTGAAAGACACTTTTTATGAACGATTAGAACGCACATACGAGCGCTGCCCCCGTCATGATATAAAAGTCGTGCTTGGCGACTTTAACGCCAGGGTGGGCAAAGAAGGTGTTTTTGGCCCTACAGTCGGAAAGTTCAGCCTACACAATGAAACTTCTCCTAACGGACTGAGGCTGATTGACTTTGCCGGTGCTCGAAACATGGTCATATCAAGCACGAGGTTCATGCATAAAAAGATACATCAAGCTACATGGCTGTCTCCTGATCGAAATACTCGCAATCAGATCGATCACGTTGTGATAGACGGACGGCATGCCTCCAGTGTTTTAGATGTGCGAACGATCCGAGGACCTAACATCGATTCGGACCATTATCTCGTTGCAGCCAAAATACGCACCCGCCTCAACGCGGCTAAAAACAAGGAACAAAAAACACAAGGAAAGCTAGACGTCGAAAAGCTTCAATCACAACAGACTGCCAATGATTTCGCAACTCGACTCTCACACCTGCTCTCTGAGGGCACAACTCATCCTGAAGGAATACAGGAGCAGTGGGAGCATATCTCCAAAGCACTTCATACTGCCGCCGAGGAAAAAATTGGTTACCGGCGGCCACGAAAAAACAACTGGTATGATGAAGAATGCCGCGTTGCAACCGAAAGAAAAGACGCTGCCTACAGGGCTACGTTAAAAGCGAGCGCGACAAGAGAGTGTGTGAACGCTATCGTGAGTTGAAAAGGGAAGCGAGACGCCTTTTCAGGAAGAAAAAGCAGAAGCAGAAAGGCGTGAGTGCGAGGAGCTTGAGCTGCTAGCCACCAGGAATAACGCCCGAAAATTCTACCAAAAAATACGGCGACAGACGGAAGGTTTTAAGACGGGGCAAACTCATGTAGGAATGAAAACGGCGACCTGTAACTGATGTCCAGAGAGTGCTTAGATTATGGAGGGAACACTTCTCTGCTCTCCTAAATGGAGGCAGCAATTCACCGCGCAGAGATGAAGAACCCGATCCCGCAATCGATGATGATGGAATATATGTCCCCCCGCCCGATTATGACGAAGTTAGAATAGCAATAACCAGATTGAAAAACAACAAGGCCGTGGGCGCTGATGGATTGCCTGCGGAGCTATTCAAGTTCGGCGGCGAGGAGTTGGTAAGGCGCATGCAGCAGCTTCTTAGCAAAATATGGGCGGACGAAAGCATGCCCGACGGTTGGAATCTAAGTGTTCTTTGCCCAGTCCACAAGAAGGGGGATACTGCAAAATGCACCAACTATCGTGGAATCAGCCTTCTTAATATCGCATATAAGGTCCTTTCAAGTGTATTGTGCGAAAGATTGAAGCCCACCGTGAACCGGCTGATTGGACCTTATCAGTGCGGCTTCAGACCTGGTAAATCTACCATCGACCAGATTTTCACAATGCGCCAATCTTGGAAAAAACCCGTGAAAAGAGAATCGACACACATCACCTCTTCGTCGATTTTAAAGCCGCCTTCGACAGCACGAAAAGGAGCTGCCTATATGCCGCTATGTCTGAATTTGGTTTCCCCGCAAAACTTATACGGCTGTGCAAAATGACGTTGAGCAACACCATCAGCTCAGTCAGAATTGGGAAGGACCTCTCCGAGCCGTTCGAAACTAAACGAGGTTTCAGACAGGGTGACCCCCTATCGTGCGATTTCTTTAATTTGATGCTGGAGAAAATTATACTAGCTGCAGAACTTAACCGCACTGGAACAATATACTATAAAAGCGTGCAATTACTGGCATATGCTGATGACATTGATATCATCGGCCTAAACACCCGCGCTGTTAGTTCTGCTTACTCCAAGCTGGGAAAAAGAAGCGGTAAAGATGGGTTTGATGGTGAATGAGGACAAAACGAAGTACCTGCTGTCATCGAGCAAAGAGTCAGCGCATATGCGCCTTGGCAACCACGCTACTGTTGGCAGCCATAATTTCGAAATAGTAAAAGACTTCGTTTATTTGGGAACCAGCATCAACATTAGCAACAACATCAGCACTGAAATCCAGCGAAGAATCAATCTTGCCAATAATGCTACTTTCGACTAGGTAGGCAATTGAAAAGTAAAGTCCTCTCTCGGCGAACGAAAATCATACTCTACAAGTCACTTATCGTACCCGTCCTGCTATATGGGGCAGAAGCATGGACCATGACAACAGCAGATGAAGCGGCTTTGGGAGTGTTCGAGAGAAAAGTTCTTCGAAAGATTTATGGACCTCTACGCGTTGGCGATGGCGAGTACCGAAGAAGATTTAATGATGAGCTGTACGAGCTATACGCAGACATCAACATAGTCCAGCGAATTAAAACGCAGCGGCTGCGCTGGCTAGGCCATGTTATGCGAATGAAAGATGATGCTCCGGCCAGGAAAGTGTTTCTATCGGAACCCGCCTATGGAAGCAGAGGTAGAGGGCGGCCCCCACTCCGTTGGAAGGACCAGGTGGAAAACGATTTAAACTCCCTTGGTGTGACCAATTGGCGCCGGTTGGCGGAGCGAAGGAGCGACTGGCGCGCCTTGTTGGACGGCCATAACCGTTTAGACGGTTAAGCGCCAATTAAGTAAGTAAGTAAGTAAGAAATACGTCGGACGTTTTACAAACGTATTTTGTTAAAATAAAGCATAATTTTTGTTCAACCTAAAAGGTAAACCGTGCAAGTGTTTTTATTACGGCAAAAAAAGGTAAAGTCAACCGTTCCAACTTCGAAAGCTCCAATTTGGTAAGGATTTAGTTCGATTGAACCCTACATATATTATATATATATACTATATATACATCATATATATATTATATATATCACCGATCTCCATGATTTTTTCACACAACAATATATACTATATACGTAAGCAATTGGTGAAATTTGAAGCTTATAGCTGTTAAAATGTGGTAGAAATTGCGAAAAGTTTCTTATCTGAACAATCGGTTGTATGAGATATATACTATACTAGCAGACACGGCAGACGTTGTTCTGCCATAAATTTGGCCTATCTGCATACATTTTAATAAGCTTTTTCCGTCTAACTCTGCCCTATCCCTCTACACTTTTTCCTAATCTTTTTATTCACTCCTCCCTCCATCTTTTTCGCTTCATCTCCATCTTCATCTCATTCTATATCTTTCTCAGTCCCTTTCTCTCCTTTCTCTTCTCTCAAGTTTTTCTTCTTCTTCTTCATCTCTTATTGCCAGTCCCAGAGGGTGGTATGTATTTTGTTCCAGTCCCATTCCGAGTCTCAGTCCCAGTCCTAGTCCTAATCCCAGTCCCAGACCGTCTCTGGTATACTTCCCGGAAAAAGCATCGTAAATACTAATATAGGCAAATTTATATACGAAACTTCAGGCAAATTTAATAGGATGTATGTAAATAGGTATGTGGGTATTATTAATTCTTGACTTTATTTCGGCTTCGCATGCATATTTGTCAGTTTTGCCAGGTTGATGCGGCTAAATCGAATACCACAATGAACTTTAGAGCTCTCAGCATCAGCTTTCATTTGATATCCATAATATACACACACATTCTAGGGGTATCCGGGTCCATGTTTTGGCCTATATCTGGAGACCCTAGTCACTCAGCTGTGTAAAACTTACTTTGTATTATAGCACACATCAACAGTTCCAATTTGATACTCATAATGTAAAAACACATTCTAGGTGTATCCAGGTCCCCGTTTTTGGCTATATCTCGAGACCCTAGCCTCCCAGTTGTATGAAAATTATCCTGTACTATAGCACTCATCAACAGCTTTCATTGGTATCCATATTGTATAAACACATTCTAGGGGTACCCGGGTGCACGTTTTGGGCTATATCTCGAGACCTTAGTCACCCAGGGGTATGAAAATTATCCTGTACTATAGCACATATCAACAGCTTTCAATTGATATCCATATTGTATAAACACATTCTAGGGGTACCCGGGCCCCCCGCGGGGTAAGGGATCAGAATATACCCGCGGTAGGTATGCCTGTCGTAAGAGGCGACTAAATACCAGATTGAAGGGGCTGTGTAGCGCAACCCTTCAGGTTGCCAGCGCAATATATAGCTTCTCAAAACCCAATTGTCAACCTCACCTATCCGCGGCGAATCCTGTTTCACTAACAGACGAGGCTCTGGCGACCCCAAGCTCCTCATGGAACTTGGGGGTGGGGAGGGAGGGAATGGCATGAAGGTTTAATGTGGCCACATAAATCGTTCCCGAGATGGTCGGGCTAGCACCTTAATGGTGCTATGGTACCGGATCTGTATCCGGCAAAGGACCATCACATCGATAACACTCCCCAAAGCCTTCGGGGAACAACCTTATCGCTACAACAACAACAACAACAGGGGTACCCGGGTCCACGTTTTGGCCTATATCTCGAGACCCTAGTCAACCAGGGGTATGAAAATTATCCTGTACTATAGCACACATCAACAACTTTCATTTGATATCCATATTGTATAAACACATTCTAGGGGTACCCGGGTCCACGTTTTGATTTCAAGACCCTAGGCACGTAGCGAAAAAGGTAGACGTTGACCGATTCTCAGACCTACCCAATATGCTCACAAAATTTCATGAGAATCGGTTCAGCCGTTTCGGAGGAGTTAAGCCTCTAAAACCGTGACAGAAGAATTTTATATATTAGATTGAATTTTTTCTAAAAAAAAATCATAACTCAAGAATGGCTAAACCGATTTGGGATTTCAAAATCAACTAACCATCATCTCTCCTTCCTGTATCTTTCCTAAAAATTTCATGGCAATCTTTCTATCCGTTCTCGAGTAATGGAGTGACGATCAAAATGTACACTTCTTTTTATATATATAGAAGAGATATACCACCGATCTCTATGATTTTTTCATACAACAGTATATGCAATATACGTAAGCATTTGGTGAAATTTGAAGCTTCTAGCTGTTAAAATGGGGCTGAAATTGCGAAATTATATATATATATATTATATATACCACCATATATATACTATATATACCACCGACCTTTATGATTTTTCAGACGACAATATATGCTATATGCGTAATCATTCGTTGAAATTTGAAGCCTCTAGCTCTTAAAATAGGGAAGTAATTACGAAAAGTTTTGTTGAGAAATAAATGTAGTTTATCTAAAATCAAGTTGAATACTAAAATATTTCATGCACTTATATCACCTTGTTGTTGAATACACAATATGTAAACCATACGAAACAGATATATGTATTCTATATAATCTTCATATGAATTTGTACAATGTTCTATTATACATACTAAAATATCAGTTCTGTTCTAATTAAACGCTCATACAGTAAAAACGTGTATTTTATATTTGTACCACTGCGCGCTGCGGCAGTATTAATTGTAACTATTACCACATTTATCCCAAATAACCAAAAAGTTTCATATCTGAACAATCGGTTGTGGTGATATATAATATATATACGACCGATCTCATCACTTTTTTCAGACAACAATATGTGCAATATACGAAAGTATATGGTGAAGTTTGAAGCTTTAATCTGATAAATTGAGGAAGATATGACAAAATCCTCTTTTCTGAAAAATCGGTTGTATGGAGAATATATGCTATAGCGGTCCGAGCCGGCCGGTTCCGACAAATGTCTCATCAGACACCCAAATACACCCGCTCACCAAATTTTATCGAGATATCTCAAAAATTGAGGGACTAGTGTGCACACAAACAGACAGACAGACGGACAGACGGACATGGCTAAATCAACTCAGCTCTTCATCCTGATTATTTCGGTATATAGTTAATGGTGGGTTTACCTATTTTCCTTAAGGACTTACAATTTTGAGATTCGTGCCAGAGTTAATATACCATTTCATTTCCATGAAAAGTATAAAAATAGGTAGGTACTTTGTGTGAGGATGCAAAGCTTCACGTTTTTTTGTGGTCTGCATGTAAAAACTATGACTACGAATAACGTATTTCAACAATATATGACGTAAGCGTAAGTATTTGATGAACTTTGATGAAGTTTGAAGCTTCTAGCCGTAAAAAAGGGGCAAAATGACAGTTTATATGGGGTATATAATATATATACCACCGATCTCTATGATTTTTTCAGACAACAATATATGCTATATACGTAAGCATTTGGTGAATTTGAAGCTTCTAGCTGTTAAAATGGGGCAGAAATTGCGCAAAGTTTCTTATCTGAACAATCGGTTGTATGAGATATATACTATGTATACCACCGATCTCTATGATTTTTTCAGACAACAATATATGCTATACACGTAAGCATTTGGTGAAATTTGAAGCTTCTAGCTGTTAAAATGGGGCTGAAGTTGCAGAAAAAAAATATATATATAGTATATATATATATACCACCGATCTCTATGATTTTTTCACACAACAATATCTGTAAATCTTATAAAATAAAGTCCGTCAATGCCATGTATGCACATAACTTCACACAGAATGTTCCGATTTTAAAACGGTTTTTTGCATTTGAAAGCTTAGCTACGTGAGATGGTACAGTTAATATAATTTGAAGGTATATATTATAGGGGCGTGGCAAATTGCCAAAATGTAGTAAAAAGTCATAAAATTTTTGTTTACACAGCTATAACTAATAAACGGATGGATGGATTTAAAAAATTCTACTTTTTAGTAAAACTTGAAATATTTACCTTCGATCTGCATCAAAAAAAATACTTGATTCCTTTCTTATATCATATCAGCCAAATTGTTTAAACAAAAGTAACATTTTTGTCAAACAATGCGTATGTGTGTTTGTTCGCTGTGAACTGTCCGCGCTAATTGCTGTTGAGTGAGGCTTGATGCGACACATACATACGCTGCGTTATTTAACTTCGGGCGAAGGTTTATAGGTATGTAGGGATGTACATCACTACATAGTATAAAACAAAGTCGCTTTTTCTGTCCCTATGTCCCTTTGAATGCTTAAACCTTTAGAAATACGCAACGGATTTTGATGCGTTTTTTTTAATAGATAAAGAGTGATTGAAGAGGAAGTAACGGATGAACATATTTGGCTGAAAATTGGTGGAGGGGTAGCTTAGAACCAGGAGACAGACATAGGCTAATTTTTATCCCGTTCTGGATAGGGTCTTGAGATCAAAACGTGAACCTGGGTAATCCTGGGATATGTTTGTACAATATGGGTATCGAATGTAAGCTGTTATGAGTACTTTGATACGGGGTATTTTTCGTACCCGCGTGTAACTAGGGTCTCGAGATATAAGCGAAAACGTGGACGCGGGTACCCCTAGAATGTGTTTATAGAATATGGATAATGAATGAAAGCTGTTGATGAGTGCTTTAGTACAGGGTAGTTTTCATACCTATTGGTGACTAGGGTCTCGAGATTGAGGCCAAAACGTGGGCCCGGGTACCCCTAGAAAGCGTTTATACAATATGGATAACAAATGAAAGCTGTTGATGAGTGCTTTATTACAGGGTAGTTTTCATACCTATTTGTCAAGGGTCTCGAGATATAGGCCAAAACGTGCATCAGGGTAACACTAGGGTGTGTTTTTACATTATGAGTATCAAATTGAAGCTATTGATGAATGCTTTAGTACAGAGTAATTTTTATAGCGCTGGGTAACTAGGGTCTCAAGATATGGGCAAAACCTGGACCCGGATACCCCTAGAATGTGTGTGTAATATGGATATCAAATGAAAGTTGTTGCTGAGAGCTTTAAAGTAATTTTCATTGTGGTATTCGATTTAGTTGCATTAACCTGGCAAAACTGATAAATGTGCATACGAAGCCGAAATAAAACATGAATTAATAATACCCACATAACTATTTACATACCTCCTATTCGATTTGCCTGGTAATAAGGGATGAAGAAAAATGGGAAAAACTTTAGAGAAGAGAAAAGAGGGAAGGAGACTGAGAAGTGATAGAGTGAGACGAAAATAGAGATAGATGAAGCGAAAAGAAGGAGGGAGGAGTAAATAAAAGGATTAAGAAAAAGTAAGGAGGGGGAGGGGGGCAGAGTTAGACGGAAAAAGTTTATTAAATGTATGGAGATAGACCAAATTTAGAGCAGAACAACGTCTGACGGGTTTGCTAGTATACTATGTACGTAAGCAATTGTTGAAATTTGAAGCTTATAGCAGTTAAAATGGGATAGAAATTGCGAAAAGTTTCTTATCTGAACAATCCGTTGTATGAGATATATACTATATATACCACCGGTCTCTATGATTTTTTTCAGACAACAATATATGCTGTACACGTAAGCACTTGGTGAAATTTGAACATATCTAAAAGATTTTTAAGATAAATATAAAATAAACAAGTAAGGAAGGCTAAGTTCGGGTGTAACCGAACATTACCTACTCAGTTGAGAGCTATGGAGACAAAGTAAGGGAAAATCACCATGTAGGAAAATGAACCTAGGGTAACCCTGGAATGTGTTTGTATGACATGTGTATCAAATGGATGTTATTAAAGAGTATTTTAAGAGTGAGTGGGCCATGTTCTATAGTGGACGCCATTTAGGGCATATCGCCATAAAGGTGGACCAGGGCTGACTCTAGAATTTGTTTGTACGATATGGGTATCAAATGAAAGGTGTTAATGAGTATTTTAAAAGGGAGTGGGCCTTAGTTCTATAGGTGGACGCCTTTTCGAGATATCGCCATAAAGGTGGACCAGGGGTGACTCTAGAATGCGTGTGTACAATATGTGTATCAAACGAAAGGGTGTTAATGAGTATTTTAAAAGGGAGTGGACCTTAGTTCTATAGGTGTACGCCTTTTCGAGATATCGCCATAAAGGTGGACCAGGGGTGACTCTAGAATTTGTTTGTACGATATGGGTATCAAATGAAAGGTGTTAATGAGTATTTTAAAAGGAGTGGGCCTTAGTTCTATAGGTGGACGCCTTTTCGAGATATCGCCATAAAGGTGGACCAGGGGTGACTCTAGAATTTGTTTGTACGATATGGGTATCAAATGAAAGGTGTTAATGAGTATTTTAAAAGGAGTGGGCCTTAGTTCTATAGGTGGACGCCTTTTCGAGATATCGCCATAAAGGTGGACCAGGGGTGACTCTAGAATGTGTTTGTACGATATGGGTATCAAATGAAAGGTGTTAATGAGTATTTTAAAAGGGAGTGGCCTTAGTTCTATAGGTGGACGCCTTTTCGAGATATCGCCATAAAGGTGGACCAGGGGTGACTCTAGAATTTGTTTGTACGATATGGGTATCAAATGAAAGGTGTTAATGAGTATTTTAAAAGGGAGTGGGCCTTAGTTCTATAGGTGGACGCCTTTTCGAGATATCGCCATAAAGGTGGACCAGGGGTGACTCTAGAATTTGTTTGTACGATATGGGTATCAAATGAAAGGTGTTAATGAGTATTTTAAAAGGGAGTGGGCCTTAGTTCTATAGGTGGACGCCTTTTCGAGATATCGCCATAAAGGTGGACCAGGGGTGACTCTAGAATGTGTTTGTACGATATGGGTATCAAATTAAAGGTATTAATGAGGGTTTTAAAAGGGAGTGGTGGTAGTTGTATATGTGAAGGCGTTTTCGAGATATCGACCAAAATGTGGACCAGGGTGACCCAGAACATCATCTGTCGGGTACCGCTAATTTATTTATATATGTAATACCACGAACAGTATTCCTGCCAAGATTCCAAGGGCTTTTGATTTCGCCCTGCAGAACTTTTTCATTTTCTTCTACTTAATATGGTAGGTGTCACACCCATTTTACAAAGTTTTTTTCTAAAGTTATATTTTGCGTCAATAAACCAATCCAATTACCATGTTTCATCCCTTTTTTCGTATTTGGTATAGAATTATGGCATTTTTTTCATTTTTCGTAATTTTCGATATCGAAAAAGTGGGCGTGGTCATAGTCGGATTTCGGCCATTTTTTATACCAATACAAAGTGAGTTCAGATAAGTACGTGAACTGAGTTTAGTAAAGATATATCGATTTTTGCTCAAGTTATCGTGTTAACGGCCGAGCGGAAGGACAGACGGTCGACTGTGTATAAAAACTGGGCGTGGCTTCAACCGATTTCGCCCTTTTTCACAGAAAACAGTTATCGTCCTAGAATCTAAGCCCTACCAAATTTCACAAGGATTGGTAAATTTTTGTTCGACTTATGGCATTAAAAGTATCCTAGACAAATTAAATGAAAAAGGGCGGAGCCACGCCCATTTTGAAATTTTCTTTTATTTTGTATTTTGTTGCACCATATCATTACTGGAGTTGAATGTTGACATAATTTACTTATATACTGTAAAGATATTAACTTTTTTTGTTAAAATTTGACTTTAAAAAAAAATTTTTTTTTAAAAGTGGGCGTGGTCGTTCTCCGATTTTGCTAATTTTTATTAAGCATACATATAGTAATAGAGTAACGTTCCTGCCAAATTTCATCATGATATCTTCAACGACTGCCAAATTACAGCTTGCAAAACTTCTAAATTACCTTCTTTTAAAAGTGGGCGGTGCCACGCCCATTGTCCAAAATTTTACTAATTTTCTATTCTGCGTCATAAGTTCAACTCACCTACCAAGTTTCATCGCTTTATCCGTCTTTGGTAATGAATTATCGCACTTTTTCGTTTTTCGAAATTTTCGATATCGAAAAAGTGGGCGTGGTTATAGTCCGATATCGTTCATTTTAAATAGCGATCTGAGATGAGTGCCCAGGAACCTACATACCAAATTTCATCAAGATACCTCAAAATTTACTCAAGTTATCGTGTTAACGGACGGACGGACGGACGGACATGGCTCAATCAAATTTTTTTTCGATACTGATGATTTTGATATATGGAAGTCTATATCTATCTCGATTCCTTTATACCTGTACAACCAACCGTTATCCAATCAAAGTTAATATACTCTGTGAGCTCTGCTCAACTGAGTATAAAAATAGGTAGGTACTTTGTGTGAGGATGCAAAGCTTCACGTTTTTTGTGGTCTGCATGTAAAAACTATGACTACGAATCACGTATTTCAACAATATATGACGTAAACGTAACTATTTGATGAAATTTGATGAATTTTGAAGCTTCTAGCCGTAAAAAGGGGCAAAATGACAGTTTATATGGGGTATATAATATATATACCACCGATCTCTATGATTTTTTCAGACAACAATATATGCTATATACGTAAGCATTTGGTGAAATTTGAAGCTTCTAGCTGTTAAAATGGGGCAGAAATTGCGCAAAGTTTCTTATCTGAACAATCGGTTGTATGAGATATATACTATATATACCACCGATCTCAAGATTTTTCAGACAACAATATATGCTATACACGTAAGCATTTGTGAAATTTGAAGCTTATAGCTGTTAAAATGGGGCTGAAATTGCGAAAAAATATATATATGCTATATATATACCACCATATATATACTATATATACCACCGATCTTTATGATTTTTTCCGACAACAATATATGCTATATGCGTAAGCATTCGTTGAAATTTGAAGCCTCTAGCTCTTAAAATAGGGCAGTAATTACGAAAAGTTTCTTATCTGAACCATCGGTAGTGGGGATATATACTATATATACGACCGATCTCATAACTTTTTTCAGATAACAATATGTGCATATACGTAAGCATTTGGTGAAATTTGAAGCTTCTAGCTGTTAAAATGGGGCTGAAATTGCGAAAAATATATATATATACTATATATACCACCATATATATACTATATATACCACCGATCTTATAATTTTTTCAGACAACAATATATGCTATATACGTAAGCATTCGTTGAAATTTGAAGCCTTATCACTTAAAACAGGGTAGTAATTACGAAAGTTTCTTATCTGAACAATCGGTCCTGGGGATATATACTATATATACGACCGATCTCATCACTTTTTTCAGACAACATATGTGCAATATACGTAAGCAGTTGATGAAATTTGAAGATTCTAGCTGTTAAAATGGGGCTGAAATTGCGAAATATATATATATACTATATATACCACCATATATATACTATATATACCACCGATCTTTATGATTTTTTCAGACAACAATATATGCTATTATACGTAAGCATTTGTTGAAATTTGAAGCCTGTAGCTCTTAAAATAGGTAGTAATTACGAAAAGTTTCATATCTGAACACATCGGTCGTGGGGATATATGCTATATATACGACCGATCTCAGCACTTTTTTCAGACAACAATATGTGCAATATACGTAAGCATTTGGTGAAATTTGAAGCTTCTAGCTGTTAAAATGGGGCTGAAATTGCGAAAATATATATATATAGAATATATATATTAGGGCGGGTCGATTTAAAAATCGCTCATTGCTCTGTGAAAATCGTATTCTAGGGATCAAAATAAGAAACTTTGCCGAAGAAACCATACCTCTAACACGAATTCTGATGTCCCCCCCCTTTGGGTCGAACTTTTAGGTAGGGGCAATTTCAATTCTACCTGCTGTGTCTTGTGGTGGCTTAAAAAAAACAACACAAGTAATTTTACGATCTGCAATTGTGTCACAGTGATACCTTCATTTTTTAAAACGGTTGAATAAAAACCCACACAACTATGTTTACGACATGCAAATGCATCACAGTGATGCCTTGGTTTTAAAAGGGGGTTGTAAAAACGCTAATTTCTAATAATTTTTTTTAAATTTCTTTCTATTACTAATTTAAATTCATTTTTTCATTTCATTCATTTGTTCTGACTAAATAAATTTCTAAGGAGAGAAATAAACTCCAAAATAAAAAACATAGGCATTTCAAAGTGGGATTTTTAAAATTTGCCCCTACGACCCAAAGGTGACATCAGATTCGTTTTACAGGTATGGTTCCTTCGGCAAAGTTTCTTATTTTGATCCCTAAATATGACTTTCACAGAGCAATGGGCGATTTTTTGCCTCTCCACAAATCGACCCGGCCTACTATATATATATACTATATATACCACCATATATATACTATATATACAACCGATCTTTATGATTTTTTCAGACAACAATATATGCTATATACGTAAGCATTCGTTGAAATTTGAAGCCTCTAGCTCTTAAAATAGGGCAGTAATTACGAAACGTTTCTTATCTGAAAATCGGTTGTGGGGGAATATGCTATATATGCGACCGATCTCATCACTTTTTTCAGACAACAATATGTGCAATATACGAAAGTATAGGTGAAGTTTGAAGCTTCATCTGATAAATTGAGGAAGATATGACAAAAACCCGCTTTTTTCTGAAAAATCGGTTGTATGGAGGATATATGCTATAGTGGTCCGATCCGGCCGGTTCCGACAAATGTCTAATCGGACACACAAATACACCCGCTCACCAAATTTTATGAAGATACTCAAAAATTGAGGGACTAGTTTACATACAAACAGACAGACGGACAGACGGATAGACGGACATGGCTAAATCAACTCAGCTCTTCATCCTGATTATTTCGGTATACTTAATGGTGGGTCTACCTAATTTCCTTTAAGGACTTACAATTTTGAAATTCGTGCCAAAATTAATATACCATTTCATTTCCATGAAAAGTATAAAAATAGGTAGGTACTTTGTGTGAGGATGCAAAGCTTCACGTTTTTTGTGGTCTGCGTATAAAAACTATGACTACGAATAACGTATTTTCAACATTAGATATGACGTAAACGTAAGTATTTGATGAAATTTGATGAATTTTTGAAGCTTCTAGCCGTAAAAAAGGGGCAAAAATGACAGTTTATATGGAGTATATAATATATATACCATCGATCTCTATGATTTTTTCAGACAACAATATATGCTGTATACGTAAACATTTGGTGAAATTTGAAGCTTCTAGCTGTTAAAATGGGATAGAAATTGCGAAAAGTTTCTTATCTGAACAATCGGTTGTATGAGATATATATTACGTATACACACCGATCTCTATGATTTTTTCAGACAACAATATAAGCATTTGGTGAAATTTGAAGCTTCTAGCTGTTGAAATGGGTAGAAATTGCAACAAAAGAAAATATATATACTATATAC
>JARSSU010011438.1:0-43684 GCA_029619165.1 Eurosta solidaginis
CCACTACCAGCCAGCTAGTACGCGTTACAAGTATTTTTCTAAGTAATTGCAGCTAATTACTGCTAAGGAGAGATTTCGGAAGCACTTTAAGTTGAAAAAAGAAATCAGCTCAGATTATGGGCCCTAATGTGCAGAGGCGTGCTCGAGTCAGAATTCTCATGTCGACCGGAAGTGGACCCTCATGGGTCATAGCCAAAAGCCCGTTGAAGTCAATTTAAAAGGCCCCAGTTCGTTTTTTTTTTTTTTTTTTTTTGCCCAGTAAGCCGTCTAACCACCGTGGTGTGATGGTAGCGTGCTCTGCCTCCTACCCACACCGATCTTTGCCCCGGGTTCAACCCCGGGGTGCAAAGCAACATCACTAAACATTTATGAAATAAACGTTTTCAATTAAGAATGAACAATCTTTTCTCAGCGCGCGGTACGCCGCCTCGAGCCAGCGTTTGCAGCAGCGCTCCGGGTGTATTTCTGCCATGAAAAGTCTCCATCAGTGAAAACGCATCTGCCTTGCCAGATCGCCGTTCGGTAGTCGGCCAATAAAATCATAGTCACTGCATTTCCTTCAAGTCCCGTCCGCGCCAATTTGTAGGAAAATCAAGAGTGAGCCACTGACGCAACATGCGAGAGAAGCTCAGGCCTTAGATCTCTTCGGCCAGGTTTATGCGCGCCTTTACATTTATTTTTTTGATATTATAAGCGTCTAAAAATTTCGAGAAGACTCGGATAAACATTGATAATAATTTTACAACTAAATGAATTGTTTATTATGAGAAAGAAAAATCAAAATTTGAATGGTGATTCAACACAAAAGTAGTAGGAATTTCGACGAGATGCATGAGGTGCAGCATATATCGCCTTTGCAATAAGAGTGTGTTTTTTGCCGTGCATCCTCTGCATATTACAACGATACAGCATTGCTTCGACGTCGCGCTTATTTAGCATTGTGCAGAACATCTGATGGTATCTCGCATGAGTATTTTGAAGAATAGCTTAAACCAATATCTCGTGAAAGACCAATGAATACATTGATTGCAAGCAACAAAACAAGTGCAGTTTCGATTATAATTAAATATTTCAAGCAGTGCGAAAACCCTGCTACTCAACAAACATATAGGCATTCCACTTTTTCGCAGAGCCCGACATCTTACCACGTATATACCTCCACGGTGCCCTTTAAACTACGGCTTCCATATGATATGTATCATCAACACAAAGGAATTCGCGTCCACACTCTTGTTTGACGCAATATCGGTTCCGAATCGAATCTTAGTAGTCTTATCGCTATATAATTTATCTATGCGCGTTTGTCGAGGGGTACGACTAGTATCACTTAAATGCAAATGATGTTCCAGCACCCATAAGAACGCAGTAGCGTGTCGATCATTGTATAGCAAATAATGGTATATACTGCAACTTCACGAATTTTCCGCTCGGACTAGTTGCGTTGAAAGTTTGATCTTTACTCACACATAAAGATTAGTGAGTTGGTTGCATCTTCAAAAATTGAGTCGGACCCCAAATAGTTTGCGAAATACTCGCTACTCACTTATCGGACTCCTTTAGGCATCATGAACAGGTGGGTAGAGGTAAACTTACAATCAGCAATTCTGACTGGTCATTACTGAGCGTGCGAGAGCAGATCTCCATTGAATGTTCTCATTTCTTTCTGAGGTTATATATAAGCCAAATACAACAACATTAATTTCCCGCCCACTTCGCGCTCCTCTAGCGCGCACACTTAGGGTACACTTATTTTCTAGTAGAAAACTGAAACCTTAACGCAATACTCCTACGCGAAAAATACTCATTATGCTGATGGAGCATTCTCTCGCTCTGCCTTATTGAGGATGTAGTGTTGACAAAGAGTGAATTTCAAATGACTGGACTGAGCTCTCGCACTCATTCATTTCACTATCCTCACAACTCGTATCGTCACATCCACCTGACTCTCCATCGCCTTCATAACGTTTCCTAGGATCTAGCCTCTGTCAAAGTAGGAATAATGTACGATTATACCGACTCATCGTCGAAAATTCGAGAAATTATTTAGAACGCACCAACCATCTCATTATCTGCTCCACAATTTTGTGCCCTAGCCATCATAGACTTTCTACCTACAATTGTAATCTTATCTCTCCCGTAACTTACAACTCTTGACTACAGCTCATGTCCTTATAAAGAGACATAATGCGTTTATATACCTCTGCTAGAAAACTCACCTGACATTCCAATCATCTCCCACTTACCACCTGTTTTAAAGAGCAGAAATGTCGAGCTAAAAAATAGCGCGCTGTGACACACACGTAAACATAAAACAATTTGCTATGATGAAGAAGTCAACACAGAACATGATCAAATATAATATTCAGACCTTCCTCACAAAGCAGCCTGACAATACCGACAAAATTTTACAGCAATTAGCGAAGCGATATCTATTTTTATACTCGCAAGTAAACCGCTAGTGACCGTTTAGTCCCCGAAATAATGCTTAAAAGTTTTAAATTCAAAATACTGTCTCTTGAAAGTCATGTCCACAGCAGTGGACATCAGTAGCGAAAGGGTTAAGAAGTAAATAAATAATAAAAAATACAATACAATAAATTTAAACATCGTAACATCAGGACGGACAAGGCGACATCTGTTCGATTATACCTTGTAAATCTCTTCAAAGCCTTTTCTCCCGGGAGTTAAAACCAATGAGGACAATCTCCGTTTAATTAATACAAATAGACACAGTGGTTAATTCTTTTTATTTCTATAAATAGAACAAAAAAGAAAAAATACCCGTTTCTTTGAAACCGCCACAAAAACCAGCTTATCTTTAGCGCATCGTTAGTTTAATGTGAAAATGAGCTAAGTCAACTTTTACGAATTTTTCAGGAGACCGAAAAAAAATTTAATAATTTTTGAAATAACCTCTTTTTCGCCTTGGCAACCACGCTACTTTTGGCAGCCATAATTCGAAATAGTAAAAGACTTCGTTTATTTGGGAACCAGCATCAACACTAGCACACAACATCAGCACTGAAATCCAGCGAAGAATCAATCTTGCCAATAAATGCTACTTTGGACTAGGTAGGCAGTTGCAAAGTAAAGTCCTCTCTCGGCGAACGAAAATCATACTCTACAAGTCACCTATCGTACCCGTCCTGCTATATGGGGCAGAAGAATGGGACCATGACAACAGCAGATGAAGCGGCTTTGGGAGTGTTCGAGAGAAAAGTTCTTCGAAAGATTTATGGACCTCTACGCGTTGGCGATGGCGAGTACCGAAGAAGATTTAATGATGAGCTGTACGAGCTATACGCAGACATCAACATAGTCCAGCGAATTAAAACGCAGCGGCTGCGCTGGCTAGGCCATGTTATGCGAATGAATGATGACGCTCCGGCCAAGAAAGTGTTTCTATCGCAACCCCGCCTATGGAAGCAGAGGTAGAGGGCGGCCCCCACTCCGTTGGAAGGACCAGGTGGAAAACGATTTAAACTCCCTTGGTGTGACCAATTGGCGCCGGTTGGCGGAGCGAAGGAGCGACTGGCGCGCCTTGTTGGACGGCCATAACCGTTTAGACGGTTAAGCGCCAATTAAGTAAGTAGGTAAGTAAGTAAATAAATGAGGATACCTTAATTGCAATACTTTTGAGTGTAGAAACTTTGAAAAAGATAAATAAAAATCATATATGCTAACCCAGCAGCTATTTTATGACTTAGCACAATTTCCGCACTAAAAAAAATGTTTCTCCTGACTTAGCACTTTTTACTCAATAAGTTTTCCCATCACTCCCCACCTTTAGTGATTGAAATAAAACACTAAAACTATATATTTCACAAAATATACAATTTATTTTGTCAAACTATTTCTAAGGGTTCTGCTCTGAACCCTTTTGCCGGATGGTGCGCAGAAAATAATTTATATTTGAATTCAAACAAATGCTGTGTTGTGTCTCATTCCAAAAAGACAACTGCCACATACTTTATCGACAAACTAAATACTAAATCTCTTATCGTTGTCCAAGAGAGTAAAGACTTGGGTGTACATTTTAACTCCAAGCTCTCTTTTTCTACTACCATTGACATCGTTTTTTTCAAAATGTGTTGCAATGGTTGAGTTCAGTAGACGTAACACCAGTGAATTAAGGACCTATGACGTTTGAAGGCTACCTTTATATATCCTTGGTCGTCTGAATATTGCTCAATAATATGGAATCCTTTCTATGACCTAACTCTTATAAAATTGCAGAGAATTCAAAAAATTTAAAAAAAATTGCTTACGTACGCTTCACTGGTCAGACGGGCCTCCCCATCATATACCAGCAGGTGCAAATTGCTCGGTTGTTGTTGTTGTTGTAGCGTTAAGGACACTCGCCGAGGCCTTGGGGAGTGTTATCGAGTTGATGGTCCTTTGCCGGATGCAGATCCGGTACGTTCCCGTACCAAGCCCGACCATCTCGGGACACGATTGTTATGACCACATGCGACCTTCTAGGCCATCAAGCCCTCCCACCTCCTAGATCCATGAGGAGTCTTCGGGGTCGCCAGAACCTCGGCTGTTAATGAAACAGGTTTCGCCACGAATAGGTGAGGTTAACAATTGGGTCTGGAAAAGCTATGTATTTGCGCTGGCAACCTGAAAGGGCTGCGCTACACAAACCTACTTGAATCCGGTATTTGAGTCGCCTCTTATGACAGGCATACCTACCGCGGGGTATATTCTAACCCCCCAACCCGCTGGGGAAAACATTGCGCAGTCTTCAGGCTTTGCATGACACGAAGAACTTTTATCTCACTCATGCTTGCCTATAATGTAACAAATTTTAGCACGAATTGCTCTGATTTTCCTAATTTGTTCATTCCATATATTCCACTGCGTGATCTTTACGGCATAATAGATTCTTTATCTAAATAACTAATAAAATTAATTATGCTATGAATAAACGTATAACTAGGATTATACATCTAGCAAATCGATTCAGTATTGTTCTTAATTTTAATAACAACTTACATAAGTTTAAGCTTGAATTGTTTTCTATTTTTAACTAGTCTGTAACAAAGCATGTAGTTATCGACATGTAAGAATTGAATTAGATTATGGTCAGTGCAAAGCATTTATCAAACACCAAAGGCATGTCTCAATTAGGTGAATCCAATTTCAAAAGTTGTGTAGCGCAACCCTCTCAAGGGGTTCCCAGCGCAATATATAGCTTCTCCAAACCAATTCTCAGCCTCATCAACCCGTGGCGAATCCTGTTTCATTGACAGCCGAGGCTCTGGCGACACCAAGTTCCTCATAGAACTAGGGGTTGGGGAGGGTGGGGTGGACTAGAAGGTTTAATGTGGTCATATAAATCGTTCCCGAGATGGTCGTGCTTTGTTACCGGAACGTACCGTATATATATAGGGCAGAGGACCATCAACATCGGCCCAAAGCCTTCGGGGAGTGTCTCTGTCGTTAATACAACAACAACAACAAAGCATGTACTTTTAGACTGAATGAATTAAATAAGTAAATAAAATGCGCGCACAAAGAAATGACTAGTAATTCAGATTGATATTATTGACTGGTTGACTTAGAATTTTCTTTTAAACAGCTGATGACTTAGCACATTTACACATCATTCCCAGCAGCACGTAAAAATGAAAAATTAAAGTATTTTTTTCTTGTGATCGATGCACTTTGAATTCAATTTTGAAACTGCATTAAAATACAATTTAAAAAAAAAGTGACTTAGCACATTTTCACATGAATCTAACAACATGATTACATGCAAGAAAGGCAACTGGGATAAAGTTTACAACAACTAAGGCATGACGTGGCTGCATGTATTTGTAACACTTCAACCATCGTAGGACTGCGGGTTCAAATCCCATTCCCGGGAGAAAAGGCTTTGAAGAGCTTTACAAGGTATAATCGATACAGCTATCGCCTTGTCCGTCCTGATGTCACGTTGTTTAAATTTTTCCCGAATTATTAAAAAAATCAATTTTTAACACGAAACATAAATAACAAGTAAGGAAGGCTAAGTTTGGGTGTAACCGAACATTACATACTCAGCTGAGAGCTTTGGAGAAAAAATAAGGGAAAATCACCATAAAGGAAAATGAACTTAGGGTAACCCTGGAATGTGTTTCTATGACATGGGTATCAAATGAAAGGTGTTAACGATTATTTAAAAGCGAGTGGTCCCTTAGTTCTATAGGTGGACGCCTTTTCGAGATATCGCCATAAGGGTCGACCAGGGGTGACTCTATAATGCGTTTGTACGATATGGGTATCAAATTAAAGGTATTAATGAAGGTTTTGAAAGGGAGTGGCCCTTAGTTTTATATGTGGAGGCGTCAATATACAACTCCAATCACCATGATTCATCCCTTTTTCGTATTTAACATATTTAACATATTTATTAACATATATATTCATCCTGACACAACAATTTTGAAAAAATTATTTAACAGTGCCAGTCACGTGTGATACAATAAGGTATTCTGATAACTAAAAATACTTAATATAAAAAAAGGGGAGAAGTAAGAAAATGAGAAATAGGGATACATTATAAAATGAAACACAAAGGGAGAAAAAAAATGAGATATAAATATTGTGAAAAAATGAAATATAATATGTAAACGTTCACATTCAACAATATAGAAGGCATTAAAATAGAGTTGTAGTGGTTAACATTCATTGTAAAAACTAAACACTTTATTTGTAAATTGCAGTGTATTAGTAATAATTCTTAAACTAACTGGAAGTGAGTTCCAAATACGTACCGCGTTGATAAAAAATTGACGTTCAGATATCAGAGTTTTGTGTCTAGTGTAAATAAGCAGTGCCGACCTTGACGATTGAAAAAACTGAAGCCTTTGGTATAAGTAGTTTTGTTCCTGCGTATGAATAACCTTATGTATGAACAACACTGTTCTGAATTTTAACAAATTTTCAAAAGAAATATTTAACAACTTTACGGCATACGCAGACACATGGTCAAGTCGTATCTTGCAATGTTGTTATAAACAACATTAAGCTTAGTTTTACATACAGAGTCGCAATTAGTATAAATCTCACAGCCATATAGTAGCGTAGGTATTAAGTACGCATTTGCAAGAAGAAGTCTAATGTGTAAAGGAGTGAAATACTGTGTTAGCCATAGTCTAGGAAGCATTCCATACACTTTACCTACTGTCCTAATGATATGATTATTCCATGTCAGAGTTTGATTAAATACCAAACCAAGGTTTTTCGCTGAGTCAACATATTCAATAACTGCAACGTCTAGCATTACCTTGTCTAAGTTTCGTGTATAGAAGGCTTTTCTGCGAATGACAATACATTTAGATTTGGCAGGATTAATTGATAAACCATTCGCAGATGCCTTACATTCGTCAATTCAGAGTTAATATCATTAATACACATGCCAACAGGATCAAGAGGACAGCACACATATAGTTGAACATCATCAGCATAAATATGAACATTACAATATCTTAGCGCATTGGGTAAGTCATTAACATACAACACAAACAACAAAGGGCCCAGGATTGAACTTTGCGGAACACCCCTGAGTACAGGTACAAAATTAGACCTATTGCCACCAACATACACATCCTGAGATCTCTGCACGAGGTAGGACCTAATAAAAGCAGTGGCACGAGAAGCGAAATTAAAAAGATTTTGTAGCTTGCGACATAGAAGCTCATGACCAACTGGGTCAAACGCCTTGGAATGATCGAGTAGAGTTAGAAAAGCAAGATTATTTCCATCAATTTCCATCCTAATGCTTTCTATAACATCCAACAGAGCCGAAATGCTACTTCGCCATATTTCGTATTTCGTATAGGATTATGGCATTTGTTTTCATTTTTCGAAATTTTTGATATCGAAAAAGTGGGCGTGGTCATAGTCGGATTGCGCCCATTTTTAACACCAAGATAAAGCGAGTTCAGGTAATTAAGTGAACTAAGTGTAGTAAATATATATCGATTTTTGCTCAAGTTATCATATTAACGGCCAAACGGAAGGTCAGACGGTGTATAAAAACTGGGCTTGGCTTCAACCGATTTCGCCCTTTTCACAAAAACCTATTATCGTCATAGAAGCTTTGCCCTTACCAAATTTCATAAGGATTGGTAAATTTTTGTTCGCCTTATGGCATTAAAAGTTTTCTAGAAAAATTAAATGAAAAAGGGCGGAGCCACAACCATTTTGAAAACATCTTTTATTTTTGTATTTTGTTGCACCATACCATTACTGGAGTTGAATGTTGACATAGTTTACTTATATACTGTAAATATATTGAATTTTTTTTCTTTAAATTTGACTTTAAAAAAATTTTTTTTTAAATGTGGGCGTGTTCTTCATCCGATTTTTCTAATTTTTATTAAGCACACATATAGTAATAGGAGTAATATTCCCCTCAAATTACATCATGATATCTTCAACGACTGCCAAATTATAGCTTGCAAAACTTTGAAAGTACCTTCTTTTAAAAGTGGGCGGTGCCACGCCCATTTTCCAAAATTTTACTAATTTTCGATTCTGCGTCATAAGTTCAACCCACCTTCCAAGCTTCATCGCTTTATCCGACTTTGGTAATGAATTATCGCGCTTTGTGAATTTTTCGAAGTTTTCCATATCGAAAAAGTGGGTGTGGTTATAGTCCGATATCGCGCATTTTAAATAGCGATCTGAGATGAGTGCCCATGAACCTACATACCAGATTTCATCAAGAATCAAAATTTTAATACCAATCTATTCTGGGTCCAGATAAGCTCGTGTGCCAAATTAAGTGAAGATATCTCAATATTTACTCAAGCTATCGCATTAACGGACCGGCGGAATGACGGACAGACAGACGGACGGACATGGCTCAATCCAATTTTTTTCGGTACTGATGATTACGATATATGGAAGCTATATCTATCTCCATTCCTTTATACCTGTACAACCAACCGTTATTCAATCAAAGTTAACATACTCTGTGTGCAAAGCACGATGAGTCAAATGAGGTTTCTTTTGTGGATGGTATATCTGAAAAATGTTCTTCAATTTAAATTGAATTTAAATCAGCAAATGACTTTGTAGAAATGATTACTGTTTTGCAATTGGATTAACTGTGGCTTTCCGTTTTTTTGCTTGTACTAGAAATGCTTTGTTGCAAATTATTTTTGTAACAAAAAGTCGGTAAAACTAAGGAGGCAACATAATGATATCAACATTGTATTCGCGTGCAAGTTCAATATTTATGTATTTCAAGTGCGACTATAGTGTCTTAAATGTCTGAGTCAACCTATGAAGCTTGGAATCTAAACCTACCCTGACAAATGACAAACAGAGGCTGACCCAGATGGAGCGTTCCTTGTGGGAAGATAATTCTGAGTTTAACGTGGATATATGGAAAAATTTGGAAGAAACTAATTCCATCGCTAATACAAGTTATAGTAATAATAATAATAATAATAATAACAATAAACACAACGGATTAAAACCCTCCAAATCCCGCCCAATTGACTAGCCGAGTTGTTGATAGGCGGAAATTTGTTAAGCGTCGAGATCAGAAACTGCTAAGCTACAGAATAAAAATCATCAGCTGAGTATTATACATAACAGTTGGAAATCATACATATAGTACATTGTTAAATAAGTGAACACTTTTAGAATATAATGATTTTTTTTTAATTTTGTTACGAGTTATGATAGAACAGTTTTCTTTATAGTAATAAGTGAATCCGTCGTATCAAATGAATTCGGATGAGAGTTAAAATCATGACGCAAACACCGAAGAGGTTCATTTAATTCGAAATTAGTTCTTCACTGCCTCAAAAGAACAGCTTTGTAATGTCTTGACGCTCGTAATGGGACATTGAAGTTTACTTCGTTCTAAAGAAATGTGCTAGAAATCAGTCCTTTAAGTAGTTTAGCCATAAATAATATGCTTAGCATTTCTCTACGACTTGCGAGAGTTGGAAGATTGATAAGCTTTAACCGACTATTATAACGTGGAAGATTATACAAAAATTATTAATTCTGTAAGAGGCTGGCAAAGATCTTCGAGAGGGCCACATGAATTTATATTTATTGAGCAGTTTAAATCCGCTTGAAGCAAGGGACGTTCTTCAATACACGCATATGACCTAAGAAGTTTAATATCATCAGCATACATTGAAATATTGGAATATTTTATTGGCGTACAGATATAATTAGTAAATAGCAAGAACAGAATTTGACCGAGATGACTGCGATGTGGGACGCCAGAGGGAACATTAAATACATTTGAAAGAGTATTCTTAAAAATTACTTGTTGCGTTCTACCGCAGAGATACGAAGAAATCTACTGGGTGAGACCAGGTTGGAAGCCAAGTCGATCCAGATTGTGGATAAGCAAGGAGTGAGAAACTTTATCAAACGCTTTACTGAGATCAGTGCAAATAACATCAGTGTGAAGATTTTCTCTAAATCCATTAGAAACATGAGTTGTGTTATGACGCTTACAACAAAGGCTCTCTTAGCTTAAGTGACAACTTAGTGGATATAGTGTACTTTTTCGCAATTTTGTGGTACAAATATCGGACATCTGCATGTATTAGCCCCCTATGCCATAGTTTAATTTAAAATAGTTCATCGATGAGTTTCTCATGTCTTGACATGCGCTGCAGAGTAGTATGAGGAACGTTTAATGTTTTGGAAGTCAAAAGAATACCGATTTGTTATTTTCCTATTTCTTGTATATCTTTTTTCACATCCTCTCCAATTAAGTTTTTTATATCCCCCTTTTCGGAATATTTTCAATCCGTAAGTTTATTTTCATGCCTTTACCTACACCACAATAGCCGACCTAGAGTTTTACCACATTATTTTTAAATCATTATTCATACACAAATTAATACAAAACATTGCATATAGAGTTCAATCGCACAATCACGAAATTTCAGTAAAATTGACTTAGAACATCGCCTGCAAAACACAAGTCAAATCATGCGTTATTATTATTATACTTAGAACGTCGAGCTATTTATATAGTTCCAGTTTTTTTTTATACTCAGTTGAGCAGAGCTCACAGAGTATATTAAGTTGGATTGGATAACGGTTGGTTGTACAGGTATAAAGGAATCGTGATAGATACAGACTTCTATATATCAAAATCATCAGTATCGAAAAAAAATTTAATTGAGCCATGTCCGTCGGTCCGTCCGTCCATCTGTCCGTTAACACGATAACTTGAGTAAATTTTGAGATATCGTGATGAAATTTGGTATGTAGGTTCATGGGCACTCATCTCAGATCGCTATTTAAAATGAACGATATCGAACGATAACCACGCCCACTTTTTCGATATCGAAAATTTCGAAAAATCGAAAAAGTGCGATAATTCATTACCAAAGTGGGATAAAGCGATGAAACTTGGTAGGTGGGTTGAACTTATTACGCAGAATCGAAAATTAGTAAAATTTTTAACAATGGGCGTGGCACCGCCTACTTTTAAAAGAAGGTATTTTCAAAGTATTGCAAGCTGTAATTTGGCTGTTGTTGAAGATATCATGATGAAATTTGGCAGGAACATTACTCCTATTACTATATGTTTGCTAAGTAAAAAATTACCACAATCGGATGAAGAACACGCCCACTTTTAAAAAAATATTTTTTTAAAGTCAAATTTTAGAAAAAATTCAAAATCTTTACAGTATATAAGTAAATTATGTCAACATTCAACTCCAGTAATGGTATGGTGCAACAAAATACAAAAATAAAAGAAAATTTCAAAATGGGCGTGTCTCCGCCCTTTTTCATTTAATTTGTCTAGAATACTTTTAATGCCATAAGTCGAGCAAAAATTTACCAATCCTTATGAAATTTGGTAAAGGCTTAGCTTCTATGGCGATAACAGTTTTCTGTGAAAATGGGCTAAATCGGTTAAAGCCACGCCCAGTTTTTATACACAGTCGAGAGTCTTATCTGAACTTACTTTATCTTGGTCTTGAAAGTGGTCGAAATCCGACTATGACCACGCCCACTTTTTCGATATCAAAAATTTCGAAAAATGAAAAAAATGTCATAGTTCTATGCCAAATACGTAAAAAGGGATGAAACATGTTGGTTGGATTGGTTTATTGACGCCTTCACATTTACAACTAAGGGCCACTTCCTTTCAAAACCTTAATTAATACCTTCATTTGATGCCCATATCGTACAAACACATTCTAAAGTCACCCCTGGTCCACCTATAAGACTATAGCCCCTCCCTTTTAAGATACTCTTTAATACCTTCCATTGGGTTTCATGTCATACAAACACATTCCAGGATTACCCTAGGTTAATTTTGCTAAATGGTGATTGTCTCCAAAGCTCTTAGCTGAGTATGAAATGCTCGGTTACACCCGAACTTAGCCTTCATTACTTGTTAACTAATAGTTGTTGAGATAAGCTGGTGTACCTCATTATCCGCCATACCATAACAACCACAACAAATTTACCTCTTAAAAAGTGATATCCTATGAGTCGCAGATTCAATTATTTTTATGAAGTATTGATGCCAATTAATATTAATTGAAATCTGTAGGCAAATAAGACATATGCGTTTACAGGACAAAGTATAAAGACCTACAATAAGGTTGCGTTAGTTTATAGGGGTTGAAGTTATCTATGTATGAGTATGTATACAAACTTTTGGACTACTACGTTTAATATCACATACTCGCATGAAGTTGCTTTTCGTCATTCATTTGTTGCTGTCATTTGCATTTGGCTTTATTAATGATGAGTACGTATTTCCCCATGCAAAAACAATACATGCACTTATATATGTATATAAGTTATAAACGTACATTTACAAAACTATTAATTTTGTCACATTGACAAATAAGCCAGCAGCACTTGTCTTCGATGATACACCACCATTTACGTATGTAAACTAGAAGAATGTGGATATAAACGCAAGTTATATGAAGGTACGTACATATGTATTAACATATTTGTATAGGTATGTGTACTCAATTAGACACACAATTCATCCATCAGTGCAAAATGTCTGGTACAGCATCATGATGATAACCACCGCAATGTCAGCAACATTAACTCAGCGACACATTGCAATGCGTAAGCAAAGACGTTAGACATTTGTAAAATAATTAAGTGACAATTGTCATGTCACATTGACAGCAGCAGAAAATAAATCTTTTTGAAGCTGCTTACGTAGGTCACAGACTCAACTAATTAAAAACAATAAGGTCTGATCTATAACTGAATCCTGAATCTGACTGAAATCTAATTGCTCCCAAAAGGAACATTAAATATTATTGATAAACCTATAATAACCCTAGCGCTTGGTTCCATGGCTTTGTTACTTGATCGATCATGCACAACTCTTACCTTATTTTAGTCTCGCTCAATCTGATTGGGACGTCTACCATGCAGGTTTGGAGAGATGTGCCATTTTAAGCTTGCTCATCCGCTTTTTCATTTCCATATTTCCCATATGTCCATTTGCCCATAATAAATGTACATTTTTCTCTATCCCTAATCCTTCAAGGAATTGCTTACACTCAAACACACTTTGAGATGGTGTGATATGAGAGGATATTTCTGAGGAATTTCAGTATATTTAAAAATATTAACGGCTGCAGTTTAGGCTATTTTTTTCCAGTGTTTCTACCGCTTTGTTCACTTCTTCCATCTGAACAGCATTACAGTGATCTGACAGCTTGTATAATCTGTTTAATTCCAGTTCAGTGTCGTATACCGCAGACTCTACTTCTTTCATTCTTTGGAGACATTGGTGGACACGTGTATTTTGCGTCAATAAACCAATCCAATTACCATGTTTCATCTCTTTTTTCATATTTGGTATAGAATTATGGCATTTTTTTTTCATTTTTCGTAATTTTCGATATCGAGAAAGTGGGCGTGGTCACAGTCGGATTTCGCCCATTTCTATACCAAGATAAAGTGAGTTCAGATAAGTACCTGAACTAAGTATAGTAAAGATATATCGATTTTGCTCAAGTTTTCGTGTTAACGGCCGAGCGGAATGACAAGCGGACGACTGTGTATAAAAACTGGGCGTGGATTCGACCGATTTCGCCCATTTACACAGAAAACAATTAACGTCATAAAATCTATGCCCCTACCAAATTTCACAAGGATTGGTACATTTTTGTTCGACTTATGGTATTAAAAGTATTCTAGACGAATTAAATGAAAAAGGGCGGAGCCACGCCCATTTTTAATTTTCTTTTATATATTATTGTAAAAAATTTAATGATCTGATAATAGAACACAATATTTAAAGTAGTGTGTTAGTTTTACTTCGTCGATATTTCGATTTCAGTCTGAAATCATCTTCAGGACTGTCAAACACAAATAGAAACAAGTAAGGAAGGTTAAGTTCGGGTGTAACCGAACATTACATACTCAGTTGAGAGCTATGGTGACAACATAAGGGAAAATAACCATGTAGGAAAATGAACCGAGGGAAACCCTGGAATGTGGTTGTCTGACATGTGTATCAGATGGAAGGTATTAAAGAGTATTTTAAGAGAGAGTAGGCCATATTTCTATGGATGGACGCCATTTAGGGATATCGCCATAAAGGTGGATCAAGGTTGACTCTAGAATGCGTTTGTACGATATGGGTATCAAATGAAAGGTGTTAATGAGTATTTTAAAAGGGAGTAATCCTTAGTTCCATAGGTGGACGCCGTTTCGAGATATCGCCACAAAGGTGGACCAGTGGTGACTCTAGAATGCGTTTGTACGATGTGGGTATCAAATGAAAGGTGTTAATGAGTATTTTAAAAGGGAGTATCCTTAGTTCCACAGGTGGACGCCGTTTCGAGATATCGCCATAAAGGTGGACCAGGGGTGACTCTAGAATTGTTTGTACAATATGGGTATCAAAAGAAAGGTGTTAATGAGTATTTTAAAATGGCGTGGGACTTAGTTCTATAGGTAGACGCCTTTTCGAGATATCGCCATAAAGGTGGACCAGGGAGTGACTCTAGAATGAGTTTGTACGATATGGGTATCAAATTAAAAGTATTAATGAGAGTTTTAAAAGGGAGTGCTGGTAGTTGTGTATGTGAAGGTGTTTTCCAGATATCGACCAAAATGTGGACCAGGGTGACCCAGAACATCATCTGTTGGATACCGCTAAATTATTTATATATGTAATACCTGCCAAGATTTTAAGAGTTTTTTATTTCGCCCTGCAGAACTTTTTCATTTTCTTCTACTTAATATGGTAGGTGTCACAACCATTTTATAAAGTTTTTTCCAAAGTTATATTTCGCGTCAATAAAACAACCCAATTACCTTACCATGTTTCATCACTTTTTTCGTATTTGGTATAGAATTATGGCATTTTTTCATTTTTCGTAATTTTCGATATCGAAAAAGTGGGCGTGGTCATAGTCGGATTTCGTTCGTTTTTCATACAAAGATACAGTGAGTTCAAGTAAGCACGTGAACTAAGTTCATTAAAGATATGTCGATTTTTGCTCAATTTATCGTGTTAACGGCCATGCGGAAGGACAGACGGACCACTGTGTATAAAAACTGGGCGTGGCAGCAACCGATTTCGCCCATTTTCACAGAAAACAGTTAACGTCATAAAATCTATGCCGCTACCAAATTTCAAAAGGATTGGTTAATTTTTGTTCGACTTATGGCGTCTCTTGCTAATTTTTATTAAGCATACATATAGTAACATGAGTAATGCTCCTTCCAAATTTCATCATGATATCTTCAACAGCTGCCAATTTACAGCTTGCAAAACTTCTAAATTACATCCTTTTAAAAGTGGGCGGTGCCACGCCCATTGCCCAAAATTTTACTAGTTTTCTATTCTGCGTCATAAGTTCAACTCATCTACCAAGTTTTGTCGATTTATCTGTCTTTTGTAATGAATTATCGCACTTTTTCGGTTTTTCGAAATTTTCGATATCGAAAAAGTGGGCGTGGTTATAGTCCGATATCGTTTATTTTAAATAGCGATCTGAGATGAGTGCTCAGGAACCTACGTACCAAATTTCATGAAGATACCTCAAGATTTACTCAAGTTATCGTGTTAACGGACGGACGGACGGACATGACTCAATCAAATTTTTTTTTCGATCCTGATTATTTTGATATATGGAAGTCTATATCTATCTCGATTCCTTTATATATGTACAACCAACCGTTATCCAATCAAACTTAATATACTCTGTGAGCTCTGCTCAACTGAGTATAAAAAGGACTATTGGAATAATATTCTATTTTGCATATAGGTATATAATAAAGGAACTTACACATATGACTATGTTTGATCGACTGATCAGATGTTCAAAAATTAAGTATAATAAAGCATATGAACGAAAGTAAACAATAGCAAGTGTAAACAAATTTTTGCAATAACAATAATACATAGGACAAAGAACGACAAGACAGAAAATAATGCATGAGCCATAACTATGCTGTTTAGTTGTTGTCATTGGATGGATTTTTAGCGGGGTGTTGGCTGAACGCTGTTTGAATTTGCTGAGCACCATGAAGCATGCACTGCATGTTGTTGTTGTTTCAGCAATAGATGTCGGTATGCATATGCACATTGGTCGGTTTCGCTTTTAAAATTCATTCTCTTATCATTAGGTGTGCTCATAATATGGAGCATTTCCAAAGTAAAACGCTTATTATAATGTTTCTCAATATCCAAAATAGAAACATTTTTGAAGTCAGGATAGTGACCAGTATCCTTACAATGCGCTGTCAAGGCCGTCTTATTGTCCGAAGCATTGTTTCTAAGCTTTATATTGGACTTATGACCGGAAATCCTTGTCTTTAGCTTTAATTTGGTTGTCCCCACATATACCTTATCGCATAAGTGGGACCCGTCACCGTTGCATGGAATTTTATAAATGATGTTGGTTGATGCTATCACTCCCCCCAGCGTAGCTGATGCGGTTAAGAAGAAGAGGCGAGGTCCAATTACTTTCTGTCTCCTCCACCTCTACCTTACCAAGGACAGATTCTGTCGCGTCTACTTTTACTTTATTGAAAACACCTTCCACATAAACAAACGCGGCTAGAGTAAATTGTTAATGCATAAGAGATATCTCCACAGTTCGCACCACCTAGTGTTGCGACGTCTCTGTGGATTGTGCCTTGGAAAATAGGGTCCATCGAAAATTGATGTTTTGTGCTTATGAAGCAATCTCTCAAATATTCTTTGCATAGCAGATGTAAGACTTATTGCCATGAAATCTTTGGCCATCTCATGTTTTTTCCACCGCGAGGTCGGAAAGTTGCTTTAAAAAGAGAGCAAGTCTATATTTTATTTGTTTGTACCGCACATCGTTTATGCACTAAATATACCTCGTATAAAAATTTGATTTGTATTGACAGATTCCCTGTCCCATATAACATATCACCAAACTATTTTTTGCTAAGTTATAGCTTATTATTTTAGTCTACGACCCTGTTAAATTTGTTTTATATCTAAGTTGCCGTGGTCTTTAACGGATCCCGCCCATTTTTACTAGAAATATTTTCTGCAATAAGAAAATATGGGTACACAATTTCATTACGATATGTTAATTTTTCTTCGAGTTATGGCTCCCGACACAGAGAAAAATGCTTGGTCATAAAAGGGGCGGTGCCACACCCGCTTCAAAAATTTTAGTGTTTTCCAAATTAGTGTTATAATTCAATTTAGAAAGTAAAATTCTATTGATACAAAGCTCTTTTTCGCTAAGATATAGCTAATTATTTTCGTCTACAAAGCCTTTTAAAAATATTTTATATAAAAGTGGGCGTGGTCTTTAGCCGATCACGTTCATTTTCTTTCTAGAAATATTTCCTGCTATAGGGAAAATTCCACCCAATTTTGTTACGATCCGGTAATTTTTTTTCTACTTATGGCTCTCGAAACATAGACAATTGCTTAGTAGTAAAAGGGGCGGTGCCACACCCGTTTTCAAAAATTTTAGTGTTTTCCAATTTATTGTTATAATTCAATTTAGAAGTAGAATTCTTTTGATACAAAGCTCTTTACGCTAAGACATAGCTTATTATTTTCGTCTACGACCCTTTTTAAAATCTTTTATATAAAAGTGGGCGTGGTCTTTAACCGATCTTTTCCATTTTTTCTAGAAATATTTTTTGCTTAGAGAAAATTTGTGTACCCAATTTTTTACGATCCGTTAATTTGTCTTAGAGTTATGGCTCCCGAAACATGGAAAATTGCTTAGTCATAAAAGGGGCGGTGCCACGCCCATTTTTTTTAAATTTGAAGTTTTTCCTATTTACTGTCATAAATTCACTTGGGAAATGAAACACCATTGTTATAAAGCTCTTTTTGGTAAGATATAGCTTATTTTATTCGTCCACGACCCTTGTAAAAATCTTTTATATAAAAGTGGGCGTGGTCCTTAACCAGTTTCGTAAATTTTTCTTCAAAGCATTCCTTATAGTAAAGGCAACCTCTTTGTCGAATTTTGTTACGATAGGTTTAACGATTTTTGATTAATAATGTTTGTAAAATTGATTTTATCACAAGTGGGCGGTGCCACGCCCATTTAAAATTTTTTTTTAATTTTTATCAAGAGTCTCAGTGCCAGTCCATATGTCAAATTTCAACATTCTAGGTGTATTATTTACTGAATAATCAGGTTTTTTGTGTTTTCCAAAATGTTATATATATAAAAACTGGGCGTGGTTATCATCCGATTTCGCTAATTTTCAATACCAATTCTGGGTCCAGATAAACTGGTGCACCAAATTTGGTGAAGATATCTCAATATTTACTCAAGTTATCGTGTTAGCGGACAGACGGACGGACGGACATGGCTCAATCAAATTTTTTTTGATACTGATGATTTTGATATATGGAAGTCTATATCTATCTCGATTCATTTGTACCTGTACAACCAACCGTTATCCAATCAAAGTTAATTCACTCTATGTGTAAAGCCCGCTGAGTATAAAAATTATACAAAAAACAAATTGTATTCATATATGATTTATGAACGCACTCGAATACTTCTTTTTATTAATCGTGTATCATATGTGATTCATGAGCGCACTCAGGCAAATTTCGCGCTGTACGTTTTATGAATCAAAAGTGTCGTGACAATAAAAACATCGGGCTGTAACAGTGAATAATCTTGTTTTATTTGCACTGACAACGCAATAGTTCAATTAGCCTTGCATAATATTACACAACACTAAAATCAAATCGAAGCTAGTAGGATGGTAGATTTTCACCGCTGAGATTTTTAGAGAAGTGTTTATTCCTAATAATAATCGATCTGATAGCTTACGTAAGTGAGAATGTCCGTTAGAAATACTTTTCATAGTATTGTAACGAATTCTGGGAATTTCTGATAGTTATATATACACATTCTGCTTTAGAATCGCCAAACTGTCGCATAAATAACTCCAATGTCAAGTATTGCAAATGGTCTTTATTTAGACTACTTTGGGAGTAGTACAATTATACTTCAATATCACGTACTTCACAAAAGCGTGTATAAGTCAAACTGATTGCTGATTCCTCAGCTTGCTCTGCTTTTATACTCTCGGTTTTGTCGTTCTCCCATTCTCTTTAGGTCTAGTCATTTCTCGAAAATGTGTTCGAGAACAATTATATCTCATGCTTGGGTACCAGCTATATACATGTATGTTTATAGTTTATGCTTTTCTTCTAGCCATATGCGTGTGTATGTGTGAGTATAACTTCTTCTTTTAGCGGTTGACTACATATGTGTATGTGAGATATTCTTCATCACCTTCTATGTGTACATGTACGTAAGTGCGGCTTGCTTTGTTCTTGTTGTGCATTTATTTAGTAACAGCTTAGTGATGCTAACATTCAGTCACAGTATATATATGTCGCAGTGGAAGCTATTAGTTTACTAATATTTCAGTTCAGGTTTTTTGTTTAATAAATAAAAAAATGGCTTCAAGCTCTAAATATACTGTGAAGAATTCGTAGAATGTTGGAAGATACCGGTAGTGATTGGGATTTTAGTGAAAGTGGTGACGAATATTTGCCAAATGAGAGTGACGCGTATGATCCGATACCTTAGAAACGATACAGAAGAAATCAATTTGGTATCAAAGTAAGTGCAAGTTTTGGAGGTCGATTTTGAAGAGGTACATAGATGCTATGGGAGAACCTGAAGTACAAACGCTATGTGTAGATGATATTTTGCCATTGGAGGGAAATCTAGGGAATGTTTGGTCAATAATTTCTGATGAATCTGTTTAAATTTCCATTACGAAAATGTACGAGTACTTTGTAAAGGACGAAATTTGTAAAATATGTACGATTTCTTCTGAATCAATCGTGGAATAGTCCATATAGAATAACTTCACAAACCTCAACCAACAAATATATTTAAATACATGTGCATATGCGTACATTTATCATTTGAACCTTACAGTTTTCATCGTCGTATATAAGCGTGATCAAATGTTTTACCTATTTGATTTAAACGAATGATTTTTGGGTTATTGAGGAAATAATTAAGGTTATTTTTAAAACTTTTGCTTATGTGAACAAGTGTAACGTTGAGAGACGTTGCTTGTCTTTTCGTGGCTTATGCGAATTTACATGATTTTTCAAATATAGACAGTGTAGAGATAAGCGGACGGGCTCACCCTGCAACAAAATTTCAGAAGAATTATATGTTTGAATCACCCATGTGCATTTGATCGCTACAAGACAGATATTCTCTTTGTTAATTTGATTTCATTATTACCAGTGCGTATGAGTAGTTGAAATTTGTGAATATGTGAACGTATGTGCGTCACCAATTTTAAAAATTTTGTTCCAAATCAAAATAATTAGATGATCCAATGAAGATCCTACAACCCAATACACAGAAATTGGAAAAGTAAGGACGAACTGTCTTTCATCAATGAAGCTGACAATAATCTGATCAAATTTCAAAAACTTGCAATACCTGAACATTCAGTTTTATAAGATTTATATGTATATTTAGAGAAGAGACAAAGCGATATTTTCACAATTTGAAGAAAATAAATAAATTAGAGTAGGTTAGGTTAGGTTGAACTGGCCGGTTCATGAGGACTTAACATAGACTGAATGAGTCCGTAGTGTTACCAGAAGTTTGTTTTAAGGACCAAACTAAAAACCCCTATTAAAAACCAGGACCTTTGTTATAAAATAACCCCGTCCTCTTGGTAAATACTAGAAGCTTTCTAGGACTTAAGCCTCTTGCTGCTTCTTGATCTGACAGCTGTATTACTCCTAATAGCTAAAGTCTTAGCCTGGCATGCACAGAGCATAAGCCCAAAACGAGCTCGATCGTTCAAACCGCACTTCATAGATCTGCTATTATTGAACAAGCCTAATTTAAAGGCGTGTGACGCCAGAAGGCAGTGTTCAGTCAGAATATCCGTCATGAATCTACAGTCCTTTATAATGATAGAAGAAACTTTGTTAGTCTAAGGTTGTAAAACCTACATATAATCTTCGAATTTTACAGCCCCGCGCTTGGACCCACACCTTACCGCTTGGTCGATCGTGTGCACCTCTCGCCTTCGCTTAATCTCGACTAGTCTAATTGGGACGTCTTCGAACAAGCTTCAAGGGATGCACCCTTTTTATTTAGTTCATCTGCTTTTTCTTTCCCATCAATTCCCATATGCCCAGGGACCCAATATAGATGTATGCTTCTCCCTGCTCCAATACTATCAACAGACTGCTTATACTCTGAAACGAATTTAGATGCTGTGCTATGCGAGATTATTGCCTTAATTGCTGCTTTACTGTCAATATAAAAGTTAACATTGTTGTAGCTTAAGCTATTCTCTTCCAGTATTTCTACTGCTTTAGTTACGGCTAATATTTCCGATTGGAAAACGCTATAGTAATCTGGCAGCCTGAGGGATCTCTTTATTTCCGGATCAGCACATTATACCGCAGACGCTACTCCTTCCACTACTATGGAACCCTCTGTGTGATGTATCGCTTCCTCCGCCATTTGAGCACCCTTGCGCCAACCATCCACCTCTATTGTGGCCTTAAGAGCTCCCTCGAAGCGCAGATAAGGAATCAGGTAGTCTGTTCGTCTTGTGATTAATGGCGCTATACTTCTATGGCCGTATGTTCGGCGCTCATGTGGACCCAAGGCACCGAGCCTGGTTGCAGTTGTTAGCGCTATGTTCTTTACTAACAGGTCTACTGGTGGAATGTGCAGAATGGCATACATTGCAGCCGTCGGGTTTGTTTTCAGGGCTCCCGTATAGTCTGCATACCCCCTCTAATTTTTTGAGGCAGGTTGTTTTTTGTGTGGCTTTCCACCAAACAAGAATTCCATAGTATAGAATAGGGTTTACAATCGCTGTAAAAACCCAATGAAAAAGAGAGGGCGATAAGCCCCACGTACACCCCAGCATTCTTTTACATGCATAGAGTGCTGTTGGGACCTTATTCAGCCTCTCCTCCAGGTTGATGTCTAGGATGATTCCTGGATATTTTGTGCAGGGTTTCTCCTGTAGGGTCATAAATATTGGTAACTATGAAACAAAGCTTTGCGGTTCCAGCTTTCTACATGGGGAGCTATGATAATAAAACTTGTATGTCAGCAATCGGTTCTATAGGAAACATTTTATATATGCTACCGATGTTAAAATTTTTCAGACAGCTTTTTATGCCACATGTGTATACCATCCATGAAATTTCAAGCTTATAGCTGGTTAAATGTTGAAAAAATTACGTAAATCCTCTTATCTCAACTATAGTGGTATGGAATAAATATTGTATACAATTATATGTAGGCCAGCATATTTGCCCATATCGTGCTGTTTGAAAGCGTTTCTTACATCTAAGAATGCAAGGAGGAAAACTCTGTTGGATTAAGCATTAACTTGCTTTAATAATTTTGCGCTTGAAAGTACGTCTTCAATTGCGCGTCCTCCTGCGTTTTCTATGGCGCCTTCTATACGTGCTTTTCGGAGCGTTTCAGTTTACCTACTATGTCGAGTATGGCGCGCTTATTTCGAATTCGGGTCCCCCTTGCCTCTACCATTAACACAAGCTAGACCTCTAGCGCAATTACGTAATTTTCTTATGTCTTTTGCTAGGATGCTATCTGGCTCTGTGCTCTTATTATTTTTCAAGTTTCTTGACTGCAAGTTGTAGTTCTGCTGAGCTTAAATGCGTAGGCTGTTCAAGTGGGATTATGTGACAGTGACTACATTCCCTTATTTCGTGGGTACAGAAGAATGGTTTTGCTACCCGCCAATTTGAAAGAAAAATTAAACCGACCGTTATTTGGCGGTCGTAATAAAGCAGAACCGTTTTTCGAGGAAACCAAGTCTTTGCTGAAAGATTTATTATTATAAAAAAAATGTTATTTATAGGGCGCTATAAATCAATTTTTGTAATCCAACTCAACTAAATACCTATTTCGAGTACGAGGATATTAGTTCCAAAAAACTATTTTCCAGCTAACTAAAATTTTAAATTGGCCTTAAAGTGAAAAAATTTGGAGCTAAATCCATTTTGGATGTATTTAGGACCTCTCATTTGAGGTTATATGCAGATTATCAACGACATGCATAACGGGAGCCTTAAAAACTATCCCGACAGCAGCATTTCATGTCTTTATGCACATTCCATCTGTAGACCTAATGGCCAAAAACATACTTTCGCAGAGATCTTGGGGCCTCAATAGAGCCGATGGTTGCAATTAAACGGAAGGTGTCGGGTCTACTTTTACTGTTTCGGTCCAAAAATAAGTAGATACCACAGGCGATAGATTACTGTAGTGTCTTTTAGGCGGAAATTATAGCCGTGTAGAAAGCAGCTGAAATTCTATAGGAAGCGTCTCAGTATATGTACATATTGAAATTCAGCCGAGGATCGAGGCAATAATTTGTCATAGTGCTGAATGCAATGACGCATTGGACAGATTTCACTCAAGTCGGACCATAAACTTATATTGGGTTCCCAGTGAAAAAGGGATAGGAAAAAATAAAGAAGAGATTTTAGGACGAGCTTTCCTTCCAATTTGCGTGGTGCTCCTTTTGTTGTTTCCTACAAATTGGCGGGACAGGACCTAATTGTTTTTATGTCGACTCCCAACGGCACCTGCAAGGCAGATGGGTTTTCACTGAGAGCTTTTCATGGCAGAAATACACTCGGAGTGCTTGCCAAACACTGCCGAGGGGCAACCCCGCTTAAAATAATTTTCTTCTAATTGAAAAAACGTGTTTCTAAAATTTTGGTGTTGCTTTTGCAGGGGAGTGAACCCAGAATCTTCGGCGTGGATAGCGGAGCACGCTACGATCACACCACGGCGGCCGCCAAGGTTAAGGCGAAAGGAAAAAAGCCGATGAGTTGGCAAAGTAGGGTGCAGCACTCGACGAATCGACGGTCTGGAAGATTTCAGTAGGCAGCAGAAGTTGCATTTGATCCATCAAGCAGGTGAGATCAGAAGCGCGGGGCTGTAATATTTCTAAGACCTCCAAAGTCCCAAAGAGAGAACGTTCTTTGTTATTGCTCTGCACTCGCGAGTTTAAGACTGTAGGAGCGGCAGAGCTTCCAAATTTCGAGGCAGCAATTCAGTTAAGTCCTAGTAAAATTTTCGTATGCGCCAAAATGGCGGAGTTGTTTTATAGAGTTAGTCCAAATACCAACTTGGGGGTTCTCCGTTTCATCGTCAAACAAATTCTGATAACATTATAGACACTTTCATACTATTTGTGATCTTTTTTGACCGGCGAGTTAAACCCCACATGAATTCAAAAATAGGAGTCATATTCGAAAACCAATAGCTGCATCACGTGCAGCGACTCTGAGATGCTTTTGAAATATTCAAAGTCCTAGGCGTTTGGTTGGCCTAACGTGAAACTGCACGCTGTTACGCCATCAAAGAGTCAGCAGTACTTACATACGTTCCCTTAACATGGAAGAATTTTTAAGTTCATTGAAAAAAGACAATACTAGAAAAAATGTAATAAATCTTTTTATTCAAAGCTTATTGATCGAGTTAATTATGGTTTAACCGACCTCTTCGGACTCCAGTCGACAACCACTATATTTATTTAATTTATAATTTTTCACTTTAACTAAGATTCAGTTTATAGTTTACTAATGAAAAGTGCATATGATGTTCCTCACTTTATGCCATTAGTCAGCAACACCCACATGAATATTTCCCCCTTTTATTGAAAACTAATTAATTTCTATCGATATTTATACCCACCCCTATGTACAACATATGCATGTATGTATGTATATGTAACAACCATCCAATTGGCAATAATATAAAAATTGATTTGAGTATAATTTTATGGGTTTTTCCCTTCATATAGCTACTAGTTAGCTACTCACAAGCAAACAAAAAGTGTCGACACCATTTTTATGATGACTACACACATTTAAGTTAACGGCAAAGTAAAAGCGCCACAGGCACTCGCATGGAAATAACTGTTGTTGGTGTATGTTGTGTGACGGCATGCGTCTGATTGCAGCACAACTATGTATGGCTATGTGGTGGTTTTACTTGCAACGCGAATAAAGTGAAAGCAAATCTTGTTACAAATAGAAAGTCAACAAGTAAGGAAGGCTAAGTTAGGGTGTAACCGAACATTACATACTCAGCTGAGAGCTTTGGTATTCAAGGGGTTGTGTAGCGCAATATATAGCTTCTCCAACCCAATTGTCAACCTCACCTTCGAGCGGCGAATCCCGTTTCACTAACAGACGAGGCTCTGGCTACCCCAAGCTCCTCATGGAACTTGGGGGTGGGGAGGGAGGGATGGCCTGAAAGTTCAATGTGGCCATATAAATCGTTTCCGAGATGGTCGGGCCAGTACCTTAATGGTGCTGTGTTACCGGATTTGTATCCGACAAAGGACCATCACATCGATAACACTCCCCAAAGCCTTCGGGGCTAATCGCTACAACAACAACAATAACAACAGCTGAGAGCTTTGGAGACAAAATAAGGGAAAATGACCATTTAGCAAAATGAACCTAGGGTAACACTGGAATGTGTTTGTATGACATGGGTTTCAAATGGAAGGTATTAAAAAGTATTTTAAAAGGGAGTGGACCATATTTCTATAGGTGTACGCCATTTCGGGATATCGCCATTAAGGTGGACCAGGGGTGACTCTATAACGTGTTTGTACGATATGGGTATCAAATTAAAGGTATTAATAAGGGTTTTAAAATGGAGTGGCCCTTAGTTGTATATGTGAAGGCGTTTTCGGGATATCGAACAAAATGTGGACCAGGGTGACCCAGAACATCATCTGTCGTGTACCGCTAATGTACTTATATACGTAATACCATGAACAGTATTCCTGCCAAGATTCCAAGGGCTTTTGATATCGCTCTGCAGAACTTTTTCATTTTCTTCTACTTAATATGGTAGGTGTTACACCCGTTTTACAAAGTTTTTTCTAAAGTTATATTTTGCGTCAATGAACCAATCCAATTACAAAGTTTCATCTCTTTTCATTTTTGGTATAGAATTATGGCATTTTTTTTTCCGTAATTTTCGATATCGAAAAAGTGGGCGAGGTCATAGTCGGAATTCGGCCATTTTTTATACCAAGATAAAGTGAGTTTAGATAAGAACGTGAACTAAGTTTAGTAAAGATATATCGATTTTTGCTCAAGTTATCAGTGTTAACGGCCGAGCGGAAGGACAGACGGACGACTGTGTATAAAAACTGGGTGTGGCTTCAACCGATTTCGCCCATTTTCACGGAAAACAGTTATCGTCATAGAATCTATGCTCCTACCAAATATCACAGGGAGTGGTAAATTTTTGTTCGACTTATGGCATTAAAAGTATTCTAGACGAATTAAATGAAAAAGGGCGGAGCCACGCCCATTTTGAAATTTTCTTTTATTTTTGTATTTTGTTGCACCATATCATTACTGGAGTTGAATGTTGACATAATTTACTTATATACTGTAAAGATATTAAATTTTTTGTTAAAATTTTACATAAAAAAATTTTTTTTATAAAGTGGGCGTGTTCGTCATCCGATTTTGCTAAGTTTTATTTAGCCCATATATAGTAATAGGAGTAACGTGCCAGCTAAATTTCATCATGATATCTCAACGACTGCCAAATTACAGCTTGCAAAACTTTTAAATTACCTTCTTTTAAAAGTGGGCGGTGGCACGCCCATTGTCCAAAATTTTACTAAATTTTCTATTTTGCGTCATAAGGTCAACGCACCTACCAAGTTTCATCACTTTATCCGTCTTTGGTAATGAATTATCGCACTTTTTCGGTTTTTCGAAATTTTCGATATCGAAAAAGTGGGCGTGGTTGTAGTCCGATTTCGTTCATTTTAAATAGTGATCTGACACGAGCTCCCAGGAACCTACATACCAAATTTCATCAAGATACCTCAAAATTTACTCAAGTTATCGTGTTTACGGGCGGACGGACGGACGGACGGAATGGCTAAATTAATTTCTTTTTTCGCCCAGATCATTTTGATATATATAAGTCTATATCTATCTCGATTAGTTTACGCGTTACGGATTACCATTATGCGAACAAAGTTAATATACTCTGTGAGCTCTGCTCAGCTGGGTATAAAAACGAATTTGACTCACACCCACTTATCGACGACTACCTCATACGCTTGCTCTGCTCATTCACATTTTATGGGTAGTAAGTGTAGCGCATGAAAATGATTTTGGATGATATCAGCACTTGGCACGCAGTGCAGCACCCGTTGGTTAAGGATCCTCTTTAGAGTTATCACTGTCGTATTCAACATTATTGTTTGATATTACTTTCTTTTGTTTTTGTAATTCGATAGCCATTACATAGGGTAGTTAACTGTAGTCATGACCGGAACGTGTCCAGTGTTTATTACGAAATATGTATAGTAAGCAGTAAATGTGTGGCTGGCAAAGTTGGCAAGAACAAGAAGTAGGCAGCACCAAAATATACTTGTTGTTAATGACATCGTCTTGTTGACTCTTTTGTTGTTTTGGTTTTATTTAGTATGAGGAATCTTGTGAAATTAACGCAAACTTAAGAGATTGCTTTCGAAGTGGGTTAAAAAGGTCAATTGTATGGTTAAACTTAGACTAAGTTAATACACATACAAACCCACTTATTTAAGATTTACTAAACATTATGCAGAGAGTTTTGTAGATTTATAACGGCGCACTCATTGGTGCCAACGTTAAACTAACATTTATAAAATAAATATAAAAATCATGATCATCAACAAGTAGTAGTACTGGACTTTAAATGTGCTCAAAGCATCTGCAGGTAACTCAATCATACCCACTACCTGACTCATGCAGTGTCTTCCAGGTGGAGATTTATGCCATAGACCAAACCTCAATATAACGACCGTTGTTGACAGTTAGGCCGTCTTTAAAGTATTATAATCCAAATTAATACCGTCGGATATCGTATGGAGGTGTCGAGCCTTCCTGGCGTGCATAAGGCACCTAAATGACTCAGTTAAATTTAATTGATACATTTTTGTACAGAAAATATATTTCGCGATTCGAAGATAAGGTAATCCAAAATATTTTTGGAACTTGTTTAATCAAATAAAGGTTCTAGTAACCGTATATAAAACCGATGTTACATTTAATGATATCAGCTCAGAGAGTTTGATTGATTCGGCAAATCTTTTTGCTTATTTTTTTAACCTTAATTTTTTGTTGACGCGAATAATTTCGATAACAGGAATTTTACAGACACGCCCGTTGCCTCTGTCTGAATATTCTATCTGAAAACGAACTTATTGAGGTATATTCCCTTTACAGTCCTCATTGAAAAATTACAAGATGAATTGTTTTACTTTTTATCTAAAAAGTTTAATTTTTATCTTTGTGTGGCGTTGTTCCATATTTTCAATATTTCACTATCGACTTGAGTTTTTAGTAATCGCTGAAATTTTGCGTCTATCATCCAAGTCTTTAAGTCAGGCAATAAAAATAAAATAAATTATCGACTTTCTCCAAGCTTTTGTAAAGGTAGTTAAAACCTTTTATGGTTTGCTATGAATACCATAGCCGATCCATGTCAGCATGTTTTACTGCACGGCGCTCGACTATCATAAATCTAGCAGTTTTTTTTCCAGTTTTCTATCTCGTGTAATAGTGAGGAATCCCTTGAGGTGCTGCTCGAAACACATTTCCCATCGGGAGACGGTTTAGAAGAGCCAGCAGACATCACTCACACTTCGATCACGGAGCTAGTAGTGCCGGGCTTGGTGACCGATACCAAGATCGAGTGAGCAGTGAAGACGTTTTCAAAGTTTAAATCGCCGGGCCCAGATGGTATATTCCCGGCTACAAGTCTCAAGTAGGGCGGTCGTGGAATGGCTTAAAATAATATTCGATGGGTGCATAAGACTGAATCATGTACCATACTCTTGGAGAACTTCTCATGTAGCATTTTCTACCAAAGGCGGGGAAGATCGGTCACGTGTATCCCAAAGACTATAGACCCATTAGCTTAACATCATTTCTGCTCAAAACCTTTTAGAGGCTGATAGATGTGTACATAAAGTCCAACGTGGATGAAAAGCTGCTCTCCACAACACAGCATGCGTACACCAAAGGCAAGTTGGTAGACACCGCATTGCATAGGGTGGTAATAAGCATAGAGAAATCCCTGGAATATAAGGAGTATGCTCTAGGAGTCTTCTTGGACAATGCCGGGGCTTTCAATAATGTTGCAAAATGGGCGATTATGGATGGTCTTAATTACATTAAAGAACATCCTGCATTAATCAGATGGATCGGCTGCATGTTAAATTGCAGAAAGATTACATCATAATGGGTATTGTACTAGGCCACGAAATTAGTGGACAGGGGCACGCCGCAGGGAGGGGTGACTATCACCTCTGCTGTGGACGCTGGTCATGAACCAACTGCTCAGGCAATTCGATGAGGGACCCGTAAAACTTACGGCTTACGCAGATGATATTGCAATTGTCATAAGTGGAAAGTGCCTTCCAACGATTAGTTCTTTGATGGATCGGGCGCTTCGGGATATTCATACCTGGGCGTCTAATGTTGGGTTGAATGTCAATGCGGAGAAGACGGATATGGTCTTGTTTACAAAGAGGTACAAGGTCCCAAATTGGACCAGGCCTAAGTTAGGACGGGTGACCTTACAGGAGAAATCTTGCACATAATATCTAGGTGTCATCCTAGACAGTAAGCTGTCATGGAAGCTCAACGTGGAGGAGAGGGTCAAGAAGGCCTCAACGGCACTCTATGCATGTAAAGGAATGCTGGTTTGTACGTGGGGCCTCTATTGCCCTCTCTTTCTCATTGGGATTTTACAGCGATTTTAAGCCCTATTCTATACTATGGAGTTCTTGTTTGGTGGAAAGCCACACAAAAAACAACATACCTCAAAAAATTACAGGGGGGTGTGCAGACTATCGATGCTTAGCATTACGGGAGCCCTGAAAACAACCCCGACGGCTGCACTGTATGCCATTCTGCACATCCCACTGTAGACCTGTTAGCAAAGAACAAAGCGTTAACGACCGCAACCAGGCTCGGTGCTTCGGGGCAGCTTGAGCGCCGACCACATGGCCATAGTAGTATAGCGTTATCAATCACAAGACGAACAGACTACATGATTCCCTATCTGCGCTTCGAGGGAGCTCTTAAGGCCACAATAGATGTAGATGGTTGGCACAAGGGTGCGCAAATGGCGGACGAGGCGATACATGTGTACACCGATGGTTCCAAAATAGTGGAAGGGGTAGGGTCTGTGGTATACTGCGCAGATCCTACAGACTGCCAGATTACTGTAGCGTTTTCCAAGCGGAAATATTAGCCGTAACCAAAGCAGTAGGAACCCTGGAAGAGAATAGCTTAAGCTGCAACCGTGCTAACTTTTATATTGACAGTCAAGCAGCAATTAAGGCAATAATCTCGCATAGCATAGCATATAAATGCGTTTATAGTGTAAGCAGTCTCTGGAGGGAATCGGGACGGGAGAAGCATACATCTATATTGGATCCCAGGGCATATGGGAATATATGGAAATGAAAAAGCGGACGAACTAGCTAAAAAGGGTGCATCCCTTGAAGCTTGCTCCGTAGATGTCCCAATTAGATTGGGCGAGATTAAGCGAAGGCGAGAGGTGCTCATGATCGACCAAGCGGGAAAGGCGTGGGTTCAAGCGCGGGGCTGTAAAGTGTCAAAGATTATGTGTAGGTCTTACAACCTTAGACTAACACAGTTGCTTCTATCATTAAAAAGAGAGGTCTGTAGACTCATGACGGGTATTCTGACTGGACACTGCCTCCTGGCGTCACATGCCTTTAAAATAGGCTTGGTCAGTGATAGCAGATGTAGAAGTGCGGGTTGGAGGAGGAAACGATCGAGCACGTTCTGTGCTCGTGCCTGCACTTGCCAGGCTAAGACTCCAGCTATTAGGAGTGATACAGCTGTCAGATCTAGAAGCAGCAAGTGGCTTAAGTCCTAGGAAGCTTCTAGTATTTGTCAAGAGACGGAGTTATTTTGTAACATAGGTCCAGGTTTTTGATAGGGTTTTTCAGTTTGGTCGTTTAAAACAAACTTCTGGTAACACTACGGACTCAATCAGTCGTATGTGAGGTACCTCGTGGACAGCCAGTTTTAGTTCAACCGTACCTACCTACCTGTCTCGGCTTTTAAGATGTATATAAAGTCGACACCATAGTACATATATTCTTTAAGGTCTGACACCGTTTCGAACAAAGTAGAGTTCTTCTGTGGAAGCTGTAAAAACATGCTCTCATCAGGTTTTCTGACTGAAGACTTACCTTGCAAATAGAATATGTTTGGTTGAAATAAAAGAACTAAGTCTTATCATAAGTTCTGAGACACACGTATACTGTCATGTGTTATACTGCAACCTAACATTCTTGGTCCTCATTTTTCTTAATTTTTTATACTCAGTTGAGCAGAGCTCACAGAGTATATTAAGTTTGATTGGATAACGGTGGTTGAACATATATAAAGGAATCGAGATAGATATAGACTTCCATATATCAAAATAATCAGGATCGAAAAAAAATTTGATTGAGCCATGTCCGTCCGTCCGTCCGTCCGTCGTCCGTTACACGATAACTTGAGTAAATTTTGAGGTATCTGATGAAATTGGTATGTAGGTTCCTGAGCACTCATCTCAGATCGCTATTTAAAATGACCGATATCGGACTATAACCACGCCCACTTTTTTCGATATCGAAATTTCGAAAAACGAAAAAGTGCGATAACTCATTACAAAAGACAGATAAAGCGACGAAACTTGGTAGATGGGTTGACGTTATGACGAAGAATAGAAAATTAGTAAGATTTGGACAATGGGCGTGGCACCGCCCACTTTTACAAGAAGGTAATTTAAAAGTTTTGCCAGCTGTAATTTGGCAGTCGTTGAAGATATCATGATGAAATTTGGCAGGAACGTTACTACTATTACTCTATATGTGCTAAATAAATTAGCAAATTGGATGAAGAAACACGCCCACTTTTTAAAAAAAATTTTTTTTAATTCAAATTTTAACATAAAATTTAATATCTTTACTGTATATAAGTAAATTAAGTCAAAATTCAACTCCAGTAATGATATGATGCAAACAAATACAAAAATAAAAGAAATTTCAAAATGGGCGTGGCTCCGCCCATTTTTCATTAGTTTGTCTAGAATACTTTTATTGCCATAAGTCGAACAAAAATTTACCAATCCTCTAAAATTTGTAGGAGCATAGATTCTATGACGGTTACTGTTCTCTGTGAAAATGGGCGGAAGCCACGCCCAGTTTTTATACACAGTCCACCGTCTGTCCTTCCGCTCGGCCATTAACACAATAACTTGAGCAAAATCCGATATATCTTCACTAAAACTTAGCCCACGTACTTACTGAGCTCAGTTTTTCTTGTGTAAAAAATGGGCGAAATCTGACCATAACCACGCCCACTTATCGATATCGAAAATTACGAAAAATGAAAAAATGCCATAATTCTATACCAAATACGAAAAAACGATGAAACATGGTAACTAATTGGTTTATTGACGCAAAATATAACTTTGGAAAAACTTTGTAAAATGGGTAGAAGAAAATGAAAAAGTTCTACAAGGCGAAATCAACAGCCCTTGGAATCTGGCAGGAATACTGTTAGTGGTATTGCATGTATAAATAAATTAGCATACCTGACAGATGATTTTCTGGATCACCTGGTCCACATTTTGGTCGATATCGCGAGAAACGCTTCACACTATACATCTAAGGGCCAGCTGCTTTTAAAACCCTCATAATACCTTTAATTTGATATCCATATCGTACAAAAACATACTAGAGTTCACCCCTGTCCCACCCTAATGGCGATATCTCGAAAAGGCGTCCACCTATAGACTAAGGTCCCACTCCCTCTTTAAAATGCTCATTAACACCTTTCGTTTGATACCCATATCGTACAAACATTCTAGAGTCACCCCTGGCCCACCCTAATGGCGATATCTCGAAAAGGCGTCCACCTATAGACCTAATGATCACTCCCTCTTAAAAGCTCAGTAACACCTTTCGTTTGATACCCATATCGTACAAACACATTCTAGAGTCACCCCTGGCCCACCCTAATGGCGATATCTCGAAAAGGCTGTCCACCTATAGACCTAATGTCCACTCCCTCTTTAAAATGCTCAGTAACACCTTTCGTTTGATACCCATATCGTACAAACATTCTAGAGTCACCCCTGGCCCACCCTAATGGCGATATCTCGAAAAGGCGTCCACCTATAGACCTAATGCCCACTCCCTCTTAAAATGCTCAGTAACACCTTTCGTTTGATACCCATATCGTACAAACATTCTAGAGTCACACCTGGCCCACCCTAATGGCGATATCTCGAAAAGGCGTCCACCTATAGAACTAAGGATACTCCCTTTTAAAATACTCATTACCACCTTTCATTTGATACCCATATCGTACAAAAACACATTCTAGAGTCACCCTGGCCCACCCTAATGGCGATATCTCGAAAGGCGTCCACCTATAGACCTAATGCCCACTCCCTCTTAAAATGCTCAGTAACACCTTTCGTTGATACCCATACCGTACAAACATTCTAGAGTCACCCTTGGTCCAGCTTATGGCGATATCTCGAAAAGGCGTCCACCTATAGAACTAGGATTACTCCCTTTAAAATACTCCAGTACCACCTTTCATTTGATACCCATATCGTACAAACACATTCTAGAGTCACCCTGGCCCACCCTAATGGCGATATCTCGAAAAGGCGTCCACCTATAGACCTAATGCCCACTCCCTCTTAAAATGCTCAGTAACACCTTTCGTTTGATACCCATATCGTACAAACATTCTAGAGTCACCCTTGGTCCACCTTTATGGCGATATCTCGAAAAGGCGTCCACCTATAGAACTAAGGATTACTCCCTTTTAAAATACTCCTTACCACCTTTCATTTGATACCCATATCGTACAAAACACATTCTAGAGTCACCCCTGGCCCACCCTAATGGCGATATCTCGAAAAGGCGTCCACCTATAGACCTAATGCCCACTCCCTCTTAAAATGCTCAGTAACACCTTTCGTTTGATACCCATATCGTACAAACCATTCTAGAGTCACCCCTGGCCCACCCTAATGGCGATATCTCGAAAGGGCGTTCCACCTATAGACCTAATGCCCACTCCCTCTTAAAATGCTCAGAACACCTTTCGTTTGATGCACATATCGTACAAACACATTCTAGAGTCACCCCTGGCCCACCCTAATGACGATATCTCGAAAAGGCGTCCACCTATAGACCTCATGCCAACTCCTCTTAAAATGCTCAGTACACCTTTCGTTTGATACCCATACCGTACAAACATTCTAGAGTCACCCCTGGCCCACCCTAATGGCGATATCTCGAAAAGGCGTCCACCTATAGACCTAATGCCCACTCCCTCTTAAAATGCTCAGTAACACCTTTCATTTGATTCCCATATCGTACAAACACACATTCTAGAGACACCCTGGTCCACCTTTATGGCGATATCTCGAAACGGCGTCCACCTATGGAACTAAGGATCACTCCTTTTCAAAATACTCATAACAGCTTCATTTGATACCCATATCGTACAAACACATTATAGAATCACCCTGGTCCACTTAATGGGGACATCTCGAAAAGGCGTCCACCGATAGACCTAAGGCCCACTCCCTCTTAAAATGCTCAGTAACACCTTTCATTTGATACCCATATCGTTACAAACAAATTCTAGAGTCAGCCCTGGTCTACCTTTATGGCGATATCCCTAAATGGCGTCCATCCATAGAACTATGGCCTACTCTCTCTTAAAATACTCTTTAATACCTTTCATTTGATACACATGTTATACAACCACATTCCAGGGTTACCCCAGATTGATTTTCCTTATTTTGTCTCCATAGCTCTCAACTGAGTATGTTATGTTCGGTTACAGGTAGAACCCGAACTTAGCCTTTCCTACTTGTTATTAATGATGTGGGCTTTTTCTTAAAAATTCGAATATTTACTTTGCGCAGGCGATTCAAAACTCTTTCGTAGAGTCTCCTGTATATCTGATGCATTGCGTCTGCAGAAAAATCTACAATGCTATTAATATTGGGCTTTGCAAAATAATTTGCTCCCAAATATTAGTAAATGCTGTCACATAACGTTACCAAGTCAATAAATGTGGTTTCTTCCGTGTATTCGATTTGTAACTGTTGCCTCAGTTAATGAGTGTCGTGATTTTGGCGTAATTTTTGACTCATCTTTTAACTTTGGTAACCATGTTTACTTACTCCACACCAAAAGCGGTTACCAACTTAGCTTTAATGCTTACGATTTCAAGAACCCATATACCAGAGAAATCTTGTAAAGTGCATTCAAAGCTAGAGTATGCCTCCTCCGATAAACTCATCACACCCTTTAGGAATTGACACTATTCTACTCGTTGATAATCATTTCTCTTCAAGCTCTATACTTTGATAATATCCTGCCACCTTACAATGTTAGATGCATGCTTATTCATGTTTTTGTTCAAACTTTACGGCGTTTTCTTTTCTGAAAATAATATCACCCTATTGGTTCTTCCTCAGCTCATTTGTTAGTTTGTTTGTTCTTTCCCAAAATATTCCTATTGAATAAGTGACAATTTTTCCTATTTCTCATCAATATACCTACAAATTCATTTATATTTAAGAGCGCTAGTTAATCTATGTCAAAGTTAGAATTTAAATTGCGACATGAACTCATTTTTCACAGAAAAAATAACGACATTACTGCTTATTTTTGGCATAATATTCGGTGTCATTGACTTTTCAGATGTTGTTTGTTATTGTAGCGATAAAGACACTCCCCGAAGGCCTTGGCGAGTGTTATCGATGTAGATGGTTCTTTGCCAGATGCAGATCCGGTACGTTCTGGTAACAAGCACCATAAAGGTACTAGCCCCACTATCTCGGGAACGATTTGGTATGACCACATCAAACTTCTAGGCCATAAGCCCCCACACCCTCTATTTCCTTTAGGAGTTCGGGTCGTCAGAGCCTCGGCTGTTAATGAAACACGGATAGGTGAGTTTGAAAATTAGTGTTGGAGTAGTTATATATTGCGTTGGCTACCCCTTTAGAGGCGGCACTACACAACCCCTTCATTCAATTTGGTATTTTAGTCGCATCTTACGACCTATCGCGGGTATATTCTAAGCCCCCTACGCTGGGGTGACTTTCAGATCTTCTTAGGTAATTAGCTTTCAATGTCCCTAACAGAGCTCTCCGCTTTCACAGTACATTCTGTATTGAAGTTGTTTTGTTCGAATAAATTCAGCTTTGCACCTCTTTCAAGAGGATATAGAATTTAATCGCCTATCTAGAAGTCTTGATCTTAACTTCTCTATGGCCAAGCCTCTGCTTAAGTCAAGCATTGAGTATTATTTTTATCTCAGTAGTTCTTATTTAAAATTGTTTATACTTGTGCTAAGTTAACATGTTATCTAGTCAGTAAGGTTTGTTTCCACTGACTAAATAAAATTATGAAATGAATGAAATCAAAGATCTCCCTTCGCTGGGTCTTAGCTTGGCAGTGCTGTCTTCACAAGACTATTAAGATCTTTGGAAACTAACAAAACTTAGCCGAAAAAGCGAACCAGTAGTGGAATTCACTAACTTTTTAAACACATTTGCCATCGCTTTATTTGCGAATCGATAACTATAACGATTTCGCTATTCAGTAACTATTTTGTAGCGATATTTGTTTATCGACGATCAGCTGTGTACTAAATAAACGGCAAGTAAATTGGCTGCGTTAAAAATCACGAAATTTATATTTCTGGTAATTGAAGTTAAAAAAGAAAATCGGAACTTTAATTAAATACTTTCAAACACGATAGCTGCTTCATTTATAATTAAATGGCATTTGAGTACTTGGCGTTCGTTTTATCCATGGTTTTATCACAAGATGAAGAATCACTAAGTACCATCGCCAGTAGACAGACACCTTCTTAGAGAAGTAGATAACCGTTCCACTTGAATGCAACGGAGTTTCGAAAGCTGTACCGTCTACCCCAGACTTGGCTCATGATATTATTTCTCAACTTGATGGTCATTAAGGGGTCGAAGAATAACTGCGATATCAACAGAGAAAAAATAAAGTAATACCGCATTTACTTACCTTTTGTTAAAATAGACAAAAACTTGCACAATAATGACTTTTAAAAGCAGTTAGTACACGGAATTTATTTATTTTTGGCGTGCCTTTTGCTGCTTTTCGCATTTTTTAGCTTTCGTTAAGCTGTGCTGCCACCTTTCTACTATTAAAAACGAAATTTAAATGTCATTTATTTCGGGTCGTTAAAACTAAGTTAGTGAATAGTACAATCGATAAGGCAAGTGACAAAATCTTTAATTAAAATCTCGACAAATCGCATCGTTATAAGTTAGTGAATTCCACTACAGGTCACTTAAACCACATCAAAACATTTCTTCCCTTTTGGTTAACTGTTTGGCAAGTCTATAAGACATACTCGTATGCGAAAGCATATATATACATATCGGCAAACAAAGTAGGTATTTAGTAGCACATTAACTCTAAACAAAACCAGACATTCCACAATCCGTCAGGTTCAGAGGAATAGCACATTCCATAATTATAAAAGATATATAATATTTTAAAAGAAAACAACTTTTAATGAAAAATATTTTATTTTAACAAATTCTTATTTCAAGTTACATGAAATCTTAATTAGCATGCAAAACGCCCCTTTTTGATACAAACTACGAATTCCAGTATACCAGTAAACTAAATAGCTTTCCCTTGAATCTTCTAACTGAGCGCTCCGATCTCTCTCTCTCACAAACATATTCCGGGTAGCACACTTAAAACAGTTTTGATGGTAAAGTGAATGGTAAAAAGCCACAATCTGGCGAATTAGCGGCACAGCGCCTGATCAACTTGAGGCGGGACTGCAAGCGGACCTCTGACCCATCACATAAAACTACACTACAACGAGCTTCCAATAAAAGCCCGAGTAAAAGAACGATCTTTTCTTGATATTGATGAGGAAATTTGTCGGTTCTGGCTTCAAAGCAAAATTTGAGCAAAGTGTGGTCATCATTTTCACTCTGTGCAGGTATTTTTTTAAGTATGCGTGTCCAGAGAGCACTTGAGTAATTAACCTCATCAAAGCTTATGATGCTCCATGCTTCCAATTCTATTATTAGTTTCGCAGTACGCCTGTGCCTTGTTTATTTTCCTTGCCATCTTTGCCACAGCTTAAAGTTTATTTCGCTGCTCTTTTGCCAACAGCTTTCATGTGCTTTGATCAGCTGATTTGCTTTGTGTTGGTCCTGCGATCTTTGCCATCACCTGTTTAGAAACCCCACCTATATAGAAGCCTTCTCATATGTTGTTGATATTGTTGTAGCAGTGCTTTGCTGCATTAAATATGTACGATCACTCGAAAAATGTCATCAATATCCTCAGCGAAGGCGAGGAAACTTGCAGTTCAAACAAGGTTGAACCAAATAGATATGATTCTTAGAACCGTTGGTTCCACATGGCATTTGAAAAAATGGTTGGTGTAATATGGGGACACGTTACAAGCGTGATGTATATCGGGTATATCGGAGATGATTCTGGATATGTAAGAGTTAAACTTATTACAGTATACAGATCGAAATTGTGTCACCGCGAGTTTCGGGTATTCGTCGTCATAATTTTCCGACTCTATGTGGATGTATCTGAGGACCTTCTATGTTTGTCTTTTGTTGTTCTTTTCTTCTCAGACGCATACTGAATCTGCGCTCAGTATGTCGGTCGGAAGCCCAATATTAATCCGAAATAGTTGACTTCTTTTATTATGTTGAAATTTCAGGGGAAGGTTGCAAGCTAGCATCAGGTGGTATATGCTTTGTTGTACTCCTAACAATCTATGTTTTTCTGCTGCCAAAGCTGCGATATTTAATATTTCATTCATCTTAGTTGACATAGGAGAAAGACAGCATGAAAAAGGTTGCTTTCTGCGGTCGTTTTTGGCACACATATTAGCATTGTTTCTGTCATAGCATAAAGCTTATCACATGGTGACTTAAACGTCAAGTTGAGTGAGAAAATATCTTAAACCGTCTCCAGTCGGAAGCTCAGCATACAAGATTAAACCCAAACTTATAACCTGATAGATCAAGTCGAAAAGTGTTCGAATCATTATTATATCCAGAACTGATTTATATATAAAAATATCAATCAATTTAGGTTGCTGTCCGCCGATTGCAAAACATGCAATCCCGTTGACCATATAACGACAGGTACGTTTCGAGGCTTCAACATTAATTTGGTTTACTGTATCCTTGCATACAAAAATCTTTATCCAGCTCTGAGCGACTAAATCGATCTTGTAATATATCCTATTATCACAACTGCAAAACCGAAAACCTTGTTGTCTTATTTTTACCGTACGTATAAAGCGATATATATAACAAAATCCATCTTGATTTGCACATTCACTTTATATGAGTACTAACAAAGTTGTGCTAATTCTCTCTCCACCGCTGTTTTCATAGTCACACATGCATATCAACATTAGTGCAATCAACAAAACCTTTCTAGTTTCAAGTATTAAAGTGGCTAGTTTGTTTATTAAAAGTTCTATAAGGATATACACTATGTACACAGAGTGTTTTGAACGAAACTTTTCTTCAGTGACTGTCTCGCAATGTGTCTAGTAAAAGCAGTTTACATGCTCATAAGTAGACGGGTTGCCTTACTTCCTATGCAGCAAACTCATATTTAGCTTAAGTGCCAAACGCAAAGTTCTGAACTTAATTATATACATAAGTACATACATACACATAGGTATGTATATGTAAACACCTGTAGTGCAGCTACTCCAACTTGATACTAAGCACATATGTACATAGGGATTTTTTATTACCCAATATGTAGTAGACCCACCTTGTTGTGTGTGATACATAAATATAAATTATTCCTTAACTTAGCCTATCAGCCTTCCACATTTTCTCACATGGGTCAGCCGTGTTCAACAATTAACGACTTTGAATTAGCTCGAACCTTATAATTTCTTTCGATATGGAGCAATAGCACGAATTTTGCATAAGTAATATTGACAGAGCTATTAAGAAGTGCATTTATTCAAATATAAGGACAACGGATACGATTTAGGTGGATTAATTAGTTTCGAAAAAACTGTAGTATAACGGAATTGTACTTGTGGCTATATATGACTGATGCTATATGCAAAAGCTAGTTCAATGCTGCAGTAAGTTCATGTGATGTGGTATTCCATCACGTGATCAATAGTTTATTATTGTTGTTAAGGCAATGCTTCAACCCCACCAAATAGTGCGATCACTCACAAATTGTCATTAATATCCTCTAACGGGGGTCCGAGGAAAACTTGCAGTTTCAACAGGAGGCGGACCTAAGAGATTAGGGTTTAGGCCTCTGGTTTAATATTCGATTGAAGAGATGGTTGGTGTCATGTGAGGACACGCTTGAAGTGGGACATAAAATGGGTATGTCGGGTATTATTCTTTCCACCGCACCACCGGCTATCAGGTAAGTTTAACCTGTTATAGTATTAAATCGTAGTTAAGCTAACGCGGGTTTCCCTTGGGAGTTTGCTTTCCTCAACTGTGAGTTCAGGGTTTTTGTATTTGAGAATGGGGCTCACCAAGCATTGGTTGGCATATTAATCGATGGCTTTTTCCGGCAGTACCTAATGACCTTTTTATGCTCCTTTTCTTTATACGGCTGACTTCTTGCGTACACGATTTCTTAACCGTCCTGTTAATGAATAATTTTTCTTCTTAGTTCGCATGGCGGGGTACACGGGTACCACAGGCAGTTCATACGTGAGAACTACTAGTGGTACCTGGGTATCCCAGCCATGAGAACTAGTAATAAAAACTATTTTATTAAAAAACCATTTTTATGAAAGTATATTTGAAAAAATTGTCTCTCCTTTTTTCCCATACGATGCCACAAAATTTACTCGTTTCTATTTGTAGATTTCTTCTTCTAGAAGAAAATTCTTCTAAGCGGGTCGCCCCTCGGCAGTGTTTGGCAAGCGCTCCGGGTTGTATTTCTGCCATGAAAAGCTCTCAGTGAAAACTCATCTGCCTTGCAGATGCCGTGCGGAATCGGCATAAAATCATGTAGGTCCCGTCCGGCCAATTTGTAGAGAAAATCAAAAGGAGCACGACGCAAATTGGAAGAGAAGCTCGCCTTAGATCTCTTCGGGGGCTATCGCGCCTTGCATTTATTTATTTTTTTTCTATTTGTAGATTATTTAAAAATGGCTTTTGAATTATGCAAAAGGTACCCGGGTACCCATCTATGCACAGGACGGTTAAAGTGCGTACGGAGATGACTTCTGTAGTGCCCGGGAGGCGTCAGCTCTTCAATTAGATATATGTTTTGATGTCAGGTTTCTGGCCTGTTAGCAAAAATTTAAACTCGCTTAAGTTATCTTCATATTATTTGAATAGATACCCGATATTTAGTATAGAAATTCCAGATATCAAAAAGATAAGTGGTAGATGTTGAGGGAGTTGAAATGAAAGTTAAAGTAGGTACAAGTGTGAAATTTGGAAGAGGAGTGAAACAGAAAATGTAGTCATTTAAGTGAGAGAGGTATAGAAAAAGTGAAAGAGAAAGTTTGGTGGAAGTGAAAGTGGGAATAAAAGTCGGAATAGAAGTGAGAAAAAATTTAATTCGCTATATCTAGGTTACTTTCCAAAGGGGTTGTAAAATATTTGATAAATAAATTCTATAAAAGTTATTCAGGTGGAAGAGGTATAGGGCTTGGGGTGGAAGCGCAAGAGTAGGAGGAAGTCGAGTGCGAATGAATTAATATTTAAATTTGCTATATTTATATGAAATATTTATGTCTATTGGAACGATTTTTCCGTCATGTCAAATATCAAATTTGGTTAAGAGCAACCAGCTTGGGCGTTGTGCCGTCTTCATTGAATGTTTTCGTTCTGATCTGTTGTATCGATTGTCTTCGTAGAAGTATGAGCAGGTATTTTCAATTGAATGTGTGTGTATACCTATATCTGTGTTTATAAGCTTATATCGCCTAAGTCGCATCTAAAAGGAAAGGACTTAGCGATTACTGCTTGTAGCATATATGTATGTGTTAAGTGTTCACTCAGAAACGGGGTGGTTTTCACAAAATCAACTTGTGTGGCTAGCTAAAGCAAGTAGAAGTCACTAGTTTTAGTCACTTCCCCTTTTGTGTGCTACTTATCTGCATCAGCATATCCGTGTCTGATTGAACATAATGCCCGAACCCACTGCCTCTATAAAAAACTTGGACAAGAATGACGAAAATTTGCTACAGTATACATAAATTATCTACTTACTTACTTAATTGCGCTTAACCGTTTAAAACGTTATGGCCGTCCACAAGGGCGCGCAGTCGCTCCTTCTCTCTGACAACCGGCGCCAATCGGTCCCACCAAGGGAGTTTAAATCATTTTTCACCTGGTCCTTCCAACGGAGTGGGGGCCGCCCTCTACCTCTGCTTCCGGTTCCGATAGAAACACTTTCTTGACCGGAGCGTCATCCTTCATTCGCATAACATGGCCTAGCCAGCGCAGCCGCTGCATTTAATTCGTTAGACTATGTTAATGTCTGCGTATAGCTCGTACAGCTCATCGTAAAATCTTCTTCGGTACTCGCCATCGCCAACGGTGTGGAAGGTCAATAAATATTTCGAAATTATAGCTCCCAACAGTAGCTTGGTTGCCAAGGCGCATATGCGCTGACTTTTTGCTCGATGACAGCAGGTGCTTCGTTTTGTCCTCATTCACAATCAACCCATCTTTACCGCTTCTTTTTACAGCTTGGAATAAGCAGAACTAACGGCGCGGGTATTTAGACCGATGTATATCAATGTCATCAGCATACGCCAGTAATTGCACGCTTTTAAAGAATATTATTCCAGAGCGGTTAAGTTCTGCATCTAGTATAATTTTCTCCAGCATCAAATTAAAGAAATCGCACGATAGGGGGTCATCCTGTCCTGAAACCTCGTTTAGTTTCGAATCGGCTCGGAGAAGTCCTTCCCAATTTTGAATGAGCCGATGGTGTTGCTCAACGTCATTTGCACAGACTATAAGTTTTCTGCGGGGAAACCAAATTCAGACTAGCGGCATATAGGTAGCTCCTTTTCGTGCTGTCG